>JACXGM010000276.1:0-59706 GCA_016801145.1 Umbra pygmaea
AGTACGTGCATCTACACCCTGATCAGGTCATCCTGGTTTGGTGTTATGGAAACCCATTCTCTGTTTCATCAGCAACCTCTTCGAAGGATAGGCTGCATCACCAAGGACATATAGTACCCCACATCATCTCCACAATTGATGATCACGTAATGCGAAGCAACTTCGTAACAAAGGCATTTCTATATTTAGTTTTGGTAGCAGGTTTCACAATTATTCTCCTTGTCCATTTAGCCTTTCGTTTGCGAGCTGACCATATCGTCTAATACAGTTTGTACAAGGTAGCCTACTAAAATAACAAGGACCTCTTTAGCTAAACAATACATCACAAACAAGAACAGGATCGCGTATATCCTCCGTAATTCTGGTTACAGTGTCGCACAAACAATGATTCTTAACCGGCACTTTGTAATGACGTTATCATTGCTCTAGATTTCTGCCGCTTCCGGGGCCTGGGAGGAGCCAAGTGCAGTGAGCATACTAATTTGCCTAATCTTCCCGGTACTTTAGACCCCCGGTCGGAACACAGACTGCTACGGTCTAGAGGGACAAAAATGACCCCCTTAAAGAAAGTTCCAGGGACAAAATGTTCCGGGTAATTCGGTCGAAAAGGGCCAAAACACTCTGTCCTAAATACCTAACTAATGAGCGAAGGGTGTGCAGGTGAGGACTAATCAACAGAACTGAGGATAACTAAAACATGTGATGGGATCACAAAGAGCGGGAAAACAGAATCAAAACAAAACACACCACTAAGGGAGAAACCACTAAGACATGAAACAGAACTAAGCACACAGACACTGGGGACATAAACCAATATGACAACTAAGGACTACATGCCATGCACTGAAAACTAAACGAAGCCACACCTAAACATACAACAAACCTACTAAACAGAAATACACTTACATAAGACAAATAAACAATATAATTAATGAGTCCTTATCTCAGTCCGATGATAACGCCAGCCCTCACTGGGCTGGATGTTACATGCACAAACCTCCTGTGTTAGAAGGTTGCATCTGAATTTTTTGTATATAACCTAATGGTCAAAAATCCCTATGACCAAAAACCCCTGATGGTCACCTACTTAGGGAAAGACACAGGGTGGAGCATCTTTAGATGCATAGCTTGATAAACTGGTAAAATCCTTGACACTATGTCCTTGGTTGATTTATATTTGGATGATATGGTGGGGGCTCAGTGGGGCATTGCAGAGTGGTAGTGAATTTAAAAAGATTAATGTATAAACCAATAGCTGAAGAGAGAAGCTCTCATCAAACTCTTGACAGCCTGGTTTAAGGGGCATGACGTACAATGGACCAATAGCAAGGCTGAAGCTCTCTCATCAAACATTTGACAGCTCGGTTTAGGGGAGGAGTGTACAAAGGACCAATAGGAATGCATTAGGGGTGTAGCGCACAGCGGACCAATAGCAAAGCCGAACTTCACTCGTCAAACTTTTGACAGTTGCATTAGGGATGTGGCTTACATGAACTAAGAGGAACACACGAGGGGAGGGGCGTACAACGGACCAATAGGAGTGCAACAGGGAAGGGGAAAGTGGCGGGGAAAGGGGTGGTGTTGCCATGGTTACACCTGTCAAAATGAAAAGGGGGCGGGGCTTAATCGGCTAAACCAATAGCAAGGCTTGTTTACACCTGTAACAGGTGGTCATAATTTTTTGCCTGTCTCATGACAGACTGGTTGCCATACTCTCTCTGACAGATTTATGTAATTGAGTGGGGCGCCACATTGTTCATCCAACCAAAGATTATTTCTGATATACTGTAGTTATGGCCTGTCTCGTTGGCTCTATACTATTGCAACTTGCAAACTACTGTACTACATTTGTACTGTATGTTAGGTATTATCAAAGCAATATCAAAGAATAATATATATTGGGCCAGTTTTGCAGACCAGAGATTAAGCCTAGTCCTGGACTAGATAATCAAGTTGAATGGAAATCTCCATTTTAATCCAAGACTAGGCTTAATCCTTGTCCATGAAACTGGTCCGTTATGTTTTACCGAAGAGAGAATATGATCAGATGTAACTTATCGTCATTGAGAGAGTATTTAAATGTAGCCCTGCAGTATATCTCAGGAATTATGTTCCCAGGGAACTGTCTTGCAAAGCTTAATTACATTAAATAAAAACACAAGGATTGTGACTGTGCAACCCAGATGCTAAGAGCAGTTGTGACTGCACTCAGCATTAAATTGTGTGGATGTTTGGTAGTGCATAGTGGTTAATAGGGATGGATGGTAGATGGGTGGTTACATAGCTGACACACACTGATGGTTGCAATGCACATTTGTTTCTCTAGACATGTCATTTCTGAATATTAGATTTTTGTAATGTTAACCCTAACCATAATCCTAAATGTAAAACAGAACAGTGACTGGAATATATAATTTGTCTATGTTCCTAAATCGCTTGAAATTATGTGACTGTCTCTCTTATCAGGCAGTTCTCTCACTCAGGGAGAGCAGGGTCATGCTAGCAAGAGTCAATAAGTTATATCTGTCCATAATAATGCACTAGATAGCAAGTTGGAAGAAGTCTGCCTTTTTTAGACAATTTAAACGCAACCTCTCACCAGCACTGCGGCCAACTCGTTCACAGAGTTGTCAGAAAAGGTACGTTTGAAGCTTACATTTATAATAAAAAAAATTAACGTTTCATACCAAAGGCAATTGGGCTTCCTGATTTTTGTGTTTTCTGTTAAATAACTTTTTTTTTACTCACACACGTGCAGGTTCTATCTAGCACGTTAGTGTGGACAGAGACATTTAACCTATTGACGTAGCACTTAACCTTGGTCTGTCCTGCTCTCCCTAAGTAAGAGCTGCCCAATAAGAAAGACAGCCAAATAACTATTTCAGGAGAATTAATAACATAGAAATATCATAGATTGTCATCACTCTTTAACCTTATTAATATGTTGCCAACCCTTAACCTTAACTGCAAAAAAAAAATATTTCAATGTAATTGGAATTGCTTTGGAATGTATGCAAAATACAATGTTCTCGCTATGGAATGTACCGTGATTGCATTAAGTATATGCGGAATAGAACTGAAGATATGTTGACAAATAACATAACTCATCTTTTATCAATAGTTCCCTTAAGAATATTATTCTTGAGAATTCCTAAAATGGAGGTTGTCGTATGGTTGGTGTAAAATCTTATGTTATTATTTCCAGGCATTGCCAGAGTTGAACTAAAGTGAAAAATGGACAACAAACAAGCAAAGTTATTGTAGACTTTACGACTGATCAGAGTGAGATGTCTACCAGAATGCAAGTCAGTATTTGATAAGCAGTTAAATAAGATAGATGGGGGTTATATTAAAGAGACTTGTAAATACTGTAAGTTTGTACCAGTGATTCTGTTTTGTTCGATTTAGAAATTGCCAGGTAACGGAGTGTAAAGTCACAGTGATGAGTCTTGAATGCTGTGCTGATTACAATGTGGGTGCCAGTGTCGTAAATAACAATAGAGAGCAATTTAGAAGCAAGCCTATACACTACATCGCCATGGTGAAGGATTATCATTTTTACAAGCGTAAGCTTGGCATTCATTAAGGATGCATTTTGGTGGGAAAAAAATATATCCTAGTTATAACTTCTGACTGACGATGGGTGATAAACAGTTTCTGCATGAAATAAATCATGTTTTAATAAATCTTTGTGTGAACAGAAGTTTACCTGACTTATATTAGGTAAAAGGGGAAACATGCCACCTTTCTGCAACTTTTAAGACAAGATAATGATTTATATATATTTGCATTCATTATAGAGTTAAAATAATAAACACATTTAAAAGCTTGGGAAAACTTTTAATTGGACCATTTTTAATTTCTTATTTAAAAGATTCCTAAGGTTCTGAAAGGTTGATTGACTCGTTGGGGCTTCAGTTAGTCACATGAAGTCAAATCCAGTGTTTAACTCTGAATTAACTCCATACATTTTAATATGTCAGACTGTTATTGTTGTTCTGCCTGGTTTCAACAATGATGTAAGTAGAAATCTGAGTACTTGAAAATTAGGATGATTGACTTTCAAAACAGGAGAAGGCTATAAAAACACTCTCAACACTTCCAGCTGGCATCATCTGGAAGACAAAGAGAAATATCACACAGACAACAAAAACTGATCAGATCTCACAGGTCAATGCAGAAGACCTTCAGAACAGTTTACATGACACTGTAGTAGTTGTCCACAGATCACAGTACAGAGTAGGGATGTCATGAGATCAATGGAAATCAAATTTGTCAACCCATGGAGGTCTGAATATGGAGTCACACTCAAAATCAAAGTGGAAAACCACACTACAGGCCGATCTAACCTTTATGTAATGTCCTTAAAACAAGTCAAAATGAGGCTCAGTAGTGCGTGGGGTCTCGATGTGCCCGTATGACCTCCCTACAACGACTGGGCATGCTCCTGATGAGGTGACGGATGGTCTCCCGAGGGATGTCCTCCCAGACCTGGACTAAAGAATCCGCCAACTCCTGGACAGTCTGTGCTGCAACGTGGCGTTGGTGGATGGAGCGAGACATGATGTCCCAGATGTGATTAATCAGATTCAGGTCTGGGGAACTAGCGGGCCAGTCCATGGCATCAATGCCTTCCTTTTGCAGGAACTGCTGACACACTCCAGCCACATGAAGTCTAGCATTGTCTTGCATTAGGAGAAACCCAGGGCCAACCGCACCAGCATATGGTCTCACAAGAGGTCTGAGGATCTCATCTCGGTACCTAATGGCAGTCAGGCTACCTCTGGCGAGCACATGGAGTGCTCTGCGGCCCCCCAAAAATGCCACCCCACACCATTACTGACCCACCGCCAAACCGGTCATGCTGGAGGTTGTTGCAGGCAGCAGAACGTTCTCCACGGCGTCTCCAGACTCTTTCACGTCTGTCACATGTGTTCAATGTGAACCTGCTTTCATCTGTGATGAGCACAGGGCGCCAGTGCCGAATTTGCCAAGCTTGGTGTTCTCTGGCAAATGCCAAATGTCATGCACGATGTTTGGGCTGTAAGCACAACCCCCACCTGTAGAAGTCGGGCCCTCATACCACCCTCATGGAGTTTCTGACCGTTTGAGTGGACACATGCACATTTGTGGCCTGCTGGAGGTCATTTTGCAGGGCTCTATCAGTGTTTCTCCTGTGGAGGTAGCGGTCCTGCTGCTGGGTTGTTGCTCTCCTACGGCATCCTCCACGTCTCCTGATGTACTGGCCTGTCTCCTGGTAGCGCCTATATGCTCTGGACACTACGCTGACAGACACAGCAAACCTTCTTGCCACAGCTCGCATTGATGTGCCATCCTGGATGAGCTGCACTACCTGAGCCACTTGTGTGGGTTGTAGACTCCGTCTTATGCCACCACTAGATTGAAAGCACCACCAGCATTCAAAAGTGACCAAAACATCAGCCAGGAGGCATAGGAACTGAGAATTGGTCTGTGGTCACCACCTGCAGAACCACTCCTTTATTGGGGGTGTCTTGCTAATTGCCTATAATTTCCACCTGTTGTCTGTTCCATTTGCACAACAGCATGTGAAATTGATTGTCAATCAGTGTTGCTTCCTGAGTGGACAGTGTGATTTCACAGAAGTGTGATTGACTTGGAGTTACATTGTGTTGTTTAAGTATTCCCTTTATTTTTTTGAGCAGTGTATTATACAAATTGGAATTAGGTGTCATCAGTGTTGGGGGTAACGAGTTACAAAGTAACGAATTACAGTAACGATATTACTTTTTTGGGTAACGAAGTAAAGTAACGCATTACATTAAAAATATCGATAACTACACTACTTTACTAGACTATAGGAACACGCTTTCCTGCGTTACCCAAGCGGTGTTTGCCTGTGTGTAAAGTTCTGATCTGTTTAAGTGGTGCGTGCATGCGTGCTGCCTGTGTGTGTGCTTGCCTGGGCACTGTTGCCATAGAGATCGATTTGAGGGACATAGCTGCTGGTGCGAAGGAGGGAATATATATGGTCTGTGAGATGGAGATGAAGACAGGTGATTTCGGCCAGTGGCGATGTTCACATTACTTTCAGTTTATTGCTCGAAAGGACAAAAATATTTGTGTGCAACCTGTCTAAGCATTTGTCAGCCCATCATGGCAATACAACATTTGTAAAGATCCTGCTTGCCGGTCTATGATGAGTGGATAGGGTTCATTGTAGAAGACATGCTTCCCCTTCCCCTGTCGAACATTGAGTTGCCCAGGTTTAGAAAAACACTAGATAAAATACCCGCGACTCGCAAGCCAACGTCCGACAGGAAAACATTTTCCCATTACCTGGACAAGTGTTATTCAACAAACATAATCAATAAACAGCATAATAAATAGTAATATAATTATGGTGATGATTGTTGATTATTGATAATAATAAATGCAATAATGTTAATATATAAATACAATACTGGCATAATGAATAACTAGCATAATACATAGTAATACAATACTGGCATAATGAATAAATAGCATAATAAAACCTGTGATTCTTCCCTTTAAAATGAATTTAATGTCATGTTTCTATGTGCTACAGACGGTTAGGTTTTGGTAGAAGTTGACAATTTAATATTTTTTCTGAAGACCTTCAGGAGAAGTCCTAGAATTACATAGCTTTTTATAGGTGTTTTAGCGGGCGTTTTAAGAGTGAATGGGTTAATAGGTTCAAGAGTTTGTGACTTTGTACACTATGTTAGCACTTCTGGAAGACTCTGGGATGACGTGCATTTTCTGTTTCCTGTTTTTGGGCTTAAGTGTAATTCTGATTTAATTCTATTGGATAAAGTGACCTTTATTTTTATATTTTTCATTGACCACTTTTTTTTGGTGTTTGGTGTTTCTGTCATTCCCTTGTCGATTAATGTTCTGTGTTACGTGTTCTTGCTGCGTGTTCTACATAATATTGGAGTATCTTCTGTTTAGCCTTTCGTGGCAGTCTTTTTGTTTAGTACAATAAACATCCCTGGATTATTGCAACCTTCGCGCTTGTCTCTATCAAATATGCTGTTTGTCCATGTATCTACATGGTAAATCAAGAAACAGGAAAGTAAAGTAATAAGTAGTGAAGTTACTTTTCAAATGCAGTAACTAGTAAAGTAATCTCATTACAATTTTCAGAAGTAAACTAGTAACTAGTAACTAATTACTTTTTTTTTAGTAACTACCCCAACACTGGGTGTCATAAACATTGAATATTTAGTTTTTCAATCCAACTCATGGATGGAATTTTGTCTCCGGGCTCTTAAGATCACTGAAATCAATCTCAGACACCTGTGAAAAATGTTTTGCCAGGTGAGCCCAAATAAAGGAAACCTACTTATGAAGAATGTTCCACATTATTGATCAGGCCACAGGTTTCAAGCAATATTGGAAAGACAAAGGATCTCTCTGCTGTGGAAATGCGTCAAATAGTGCAGTGCCTTGGACAAGGAATGAAAACATTAGATATTTTACGAAAACTTAAGCATGATCATCGTACTGAAAAAGAGATTTGTGGCTGATTCAGAACACAGGACGGGTTCGTGTAGATAAAGGCATAATGAGCAACAGCAACATGCACCTATTTTTTTTAAGGAGGCACAGTGTGCACAACGCATGCAAACAGTGCCGGCCCAAGCCTTTTGGGGGCCCTAAGCAGCCGGTTAGTTTGCTTATGCCTGGGGCCGGCCCTGCATGCAAACATGCCCACAAATACAGATTTTAAAAAGAAAATCGAATTGGCTCAAAAATCTGAGGGGGCCATCCTGCCCATTGTGTTTCAATGGGCATGACGCCTCTGATGAGGAAGGTTATTGCTAGACAAATTCATTGGATTAAGAGAGCAGCTGCTAAAATGCCATTACAAAGTAGCAAACAGGTATTTGAAGCTGCTGGTGCCTCTGGAGTCCAGCAAACCTCAAGGTGTAGGATCCTCCAGAGGCTTGCAGTTGTGCATAAACCTACTATTTGGCCACTCCTAACCAATGCTCACAAGCAGAAACGGTTGCAGTGGGCCCAGAAATACATGAATTTGTATTGTACAAACATTATTTTCAAACAATCTTGTTTACTGATGAGTGACGTGCAACCCTGAATGGTCCAGATGGATGGAGTAGTGGATGGTTGGTGGATGGCTACCATGTCCCAATAAGGCTGCAAAGTCAGCAAGGAGGTGGCGGAGTCATGTTTTGGGCGAGAGCTGGTAGGCCCCTTTAGGGTCCCTGAAGGTGTTAAAGTTACCTCAGCAAAGTATATAGAGTTTCTGATTGACCACTTTCCTCCATGGTACAAAAAGAAGAACCATGCCTTGCATAGCAAAATCATCTTCATGCATGACAATGCACCATCTAATGCTGCAAAGAATACCTCTGTGTCATTGGCTGCTATGTGCATAAAAGGAGAGAAACTCATGGTGTGACCCCCATCCTTCCCTGACATCAACCTTATTGAGAAACTTTGGAGCATCCTCAAGCAAAAGTTCTATGAGGGTGGGAAGCAGTTCACATCAAAACAGCAGCTCTGGGAGGCTATTCTGACATCCTTCAACGAAATTCAAGCAGGAACTCTCCATAAATCCACAAGTTCAATGGATGTAAGAATTGTGAAGGTGATATCAAAGAAGCGGTCCTATGTTAACATGTAACTTTCCCGGTTAAGATGTGTTTGATGGAAATAGCATTTGATTTCAGAAAAATATAATCAATATTAAATTCAAAAATGTAATGAATTGGGACACCAAGGGATGTCTCCCCACCGTGACACTACCCAGAGCCTCATGGAAGAGGGACACAGCAGAAGAGTACACCCTTATGGTGTTAGCTGCCCTCCCCGAGTCCAGAATTGACTGAAGGAAGTGGAGAAAAATGGGGACGGAGTAAGTGGCTGGATCCGGCTGCTTACTGCGACACCAGCAGGGAGAACCTCATCCTGCAGTCGGTAGTCTATATTGATGCAAACAGATTGGTCCGTGCCATGCCGAACCGAAACCATAAGAGGGCTACAACCTCCGGATGGAGCCTCCACTCTCCCGGGGGAGGGCCAGTCCTGGACAGGAGGTCCACTGCCTTGTTTTACAACTCCCAGAATGTAAATTGCCCTGAGCGAAGCCAGATGCTGAAAAGCCCAAAACAGGAGTTCCTGTGCGACCTGGAGGCAATGAAGAGACCTGGTGCCTCCCTGGTTATTGATGTGGTACATAGTGGAGGAACTGTCCATACTCGACAGGACATGCCTGTCCCATATGAAAGGGAGAAGAGCCTTCTGAGAAAGGTGAACTGCCCTCAACTCCAAAACATTGATTTGTGCTTCCCCCCAAGGGGGTGCCCACACACCTCGCACCCTCCTGCCTTACCAGACTGCTCCCCAACCTGTTAGGGAGGCATCCGTCATCACCACAGCACATCGGGAAGGAACGTTCCCAAGAGACCCCTCGGAGCAAAAGTGCCCGGTCCCGCCAGGGACGCTGAGCTTGAAGGCATGTTCTCGACACACAAAGCTTCACATGCCTGTCCCCTAGCAAAACAGAGAAAAGGTTAAAGCAAACCATGCAACAACTCTCTGTCATGAAATCCAAAAAAAGGAAAACACCACACACATTCCTTTAGGGACAGAAGGCACCTGCACAAAAGTGATGAATCGATAACAATGGAGTCCCAAATATTTGTGTCTCAAAACACAACTTACCTGTCTCGGATGAGGCGAGTAAAGCAAAGAGGAAGAGGCATGGCCACCGGGGATGCTCTTATAGACGGCGGCCAAGCCTCCTAAGGTCAGTCACATGACTTTTTTTATATAATTTCCCGAGGATAGGTTGAAGGATTGCATCATTCAAGGTAAGACCGTGGTGACGGTCATCATTCGGTCTCATAGATCCATAGTTATAGTCACATTTTTGGTGCAGGCACATTACTCTATTATTCAGGTGACGGCCTGAGTGAGGTCGAAATAGAATGAAATGAACAACTCATGTACTAGTACCGGGCAATGTATTAGTACCGAGCAGTATACTGGATCATAGAAGTAATGCACCTCTGCCATAAAAAACGATATAAAAGATTCAGGTACTAGTACCGAGCAGTATACTGGATCATAGAAGAAATGCACCTGCGTCGGAAAGAACGATATGAACGATTCAGGTACTAGTACCAAGCAGTATACTGGATCATAGAAGTAATACACCTGCCCAAAAAATAACAAAATTAACGATACAATATAAATCGTATGTTCAAGAACGAATCCTTAATGAATCACCCATCACTAGCTCAGTCCCATCGCAGATTTTGCAAGTGTAGTCGAAAGACAAACTGCTGCAACTTATTTCTTGGTATTTGCTTAGCGAAATACCTAGCCAATATTCATCATACATTAAATAAAATTATACACCACATTCCTTGTTTCAGTTTAACCTAAATCCCACATTTCCTCCTTCGTGTTTAATATCGTTTTGTTAGATTGTTCGTTCATTCATTCATTAATTCATACAGTAATTCAGATCAGTTCTTGCAGGGTAACAGGGGAAAGCTGTGTGATTACTTGTCTCCTTAAAGACATGGAGTAGGACAGTGCAATGCCTCAGCTTTACAAATCGTTCTTATTAGTGGCATGATTAGAGCTACATCTGCAGGTGTATAAAGCGGCTCAAGTCCTACACCCGTAGCACAACGGGCCAAGGCCGTTTAAGCAGCCTAGCTCTGCTGGCCATTAAGAGGACACTGGACATGTCGCTGGAAAAGACGCCTTGTTGGTACGACAGAGTCACACAGTATTTTCTTGAAAAGGAAGGTAGGGCAGAATATACGTATAAATAAATGGACAGTTTCTATGATGTAGGCAAAAAACTGAGCTTTCCCTCTTTGAAAGACAAGCAGCCGCCACTGCCTGTATCCCATTGCTGGTTTGCTACTGAAGCTAAACAGGGTTTGTTTGATCCGTCCCTGAATGAGAAACCAAATTAGGCTGAAAGTGGTGTGGGAGGGACAGTAGGGGGCACTCCCCCTCTGGTTTAAAAATTATTCCCAATGGCCCAGGGCATTGAAGGGGACATTTGCTCTGTGTAGGGTGCTTTCTTTTGGATGGGACATTAAATAAATGTCCTGACTCTCTGTGGTCATAAGAAAATGGATGTTAACCCCGGTGTCCTGAATTAATTTCCTTGTGATCTGGCCCTCATAACATCATGGCAACCTAATCATCCCCAGCTTTCAATTGGCTCTTTCATCCCCTTCCCTTCCCCCACCTTTCCTTAGGCTGTTGCTGCAAATGAGAAACTGTTTTCAGTCAACTTGCCTGTTTAAATAATGGTGAAAAAAAAAACAAGAAAGAAATAAACAATATAATTGGCTGGATGGAATCTATGCAATCAGGCAATGCAATGATGCAGATTATTGTCCTAACAATATGCTGTAAGTATGGGAGTTGTTGATGAAGGGCTGCACACAGATGACCAAACATTGTCTGCAGTCAGGAATTTCTTAACACTTTAAAACACTAGTAGAACTGCTAGTTGCAAACCATGCAAAGCGAGAAGCTTAAGGTAAGACTGGCTAGCAACACTAACACTAGCTCTATGCTAGATTAGCATGGTAACATTCTGGAGTGTTACGGGAAGGGGCAGTAGAGAAGCTGAAGGTAAGACTGGCTAGCAACACTAACACTAGCTTTATGCTAGATTAGCATGCTAACATTCTGGAGTGTTACGGGAAGGGGCAGTAGAGAAGCTTAAGGTAAGACTGGCTACAACACTAACACTAGCTCTACGCTAGATTAGCATGCTAACATTCTGGAGTGTTACAGGAAGGGCAGTAGAGAAGCTTGAGGTAAGACTGGCTAGCAACACTCACACTAGCTTTACGCTAGATTAGCATGCTAACATTCTGGAGTGTTAAAGGAAGGGGCAGTAGAGAAGCTTAAGGTAAGGGTGAAACCCATTTCTCTGTCTTACATTATCCCCTACCCCTACCCCTTCGTCTTAACCCTAGCCCTTGTCCCTCGAAACCGAGTTGTAAGGGATAGGGATGAAAACATACCCATATGAAATGAGACACCACTTGGTTACAGTTACGTTATCATACATCGTCGCTAGCAGCCTGATACATCACCAGACGCGACAAGTGTGGATCACAAACTTAAAGATATCAAACGAAATCCGCTGCTAATGTAGTTTAGTTAAAACTGTAGACATGCATGGAGTCCATTCAAGGCTAGTCATTGAAATGCAGGAATGTTGTTCACATCAGCAATGTAACGAAACTAGCAATTTTTAAAAACGTTTCAGTCAAGAACATGGTTGCAAATATATTTCTGTGTACAGCACAAAACAAGTCTGTCGTAATTTTTAAGTCAATTATTTAAGCCGAAAATACATTTATTGGACTCTCTTGATGATCTGGCTGCCATTGTTGCCGGTTGCGCAGTGTATTCTGGGTACCCTTTGGTTTCAAGTAAGCTCTCGAAAATGCTTGGTTTTAAGGGGTATCCACCTAAGACAGAAAGGCTAAGACAGAGAAATGGGATTCACCCTAAGACTGGCTAGCAACACTCACAGTGGCTCTACGCTGGACTAGCATGCTAGACTGACTGATTGGTCTGATAAGTGATGAAGCAGCCCTCTGATATCTGCCCTTAATCAACACCTATTTGGGTTTGGATATGATGCAAGAAACTACTTTAAATAAAACTATTATTAGCATAGGCCGTGCGTAGAATGAGACTTGAATAGGCTGCCATCCAACAAATAAGATCCACTGGCCCTTTGACTTTCCATTGCCCTGCTTTTTATCAACCAACAATAAATTAATGATTTTACCTTGAAATTTGAGTGAAAGTGTACATAGATTCATGAAAATGTTAGTTTCTTAAGCCACTATTTTTGGATTTATTATGTCTGATAGTGTGATCTGAAACTTTTGTTCACTGATATTTAAATAGCCCAACAAGTGACCAACATGGATTTGAGTGTTGAGGCAGCAGTCATTTGCTGCCATCACTACTTTAGTTGTCATGGTAACAAAGGGGGTGTAATGTAATGATGTGGGCTGATTGGTACTAGTGCTCATGCTTACTTATTTAGAAGTTATGGCTGGACAATGTGTATTTCAAACTGAATTTAATAACAACACCGATCTTAGCAGAGGCCATGACCTTCTGTCCTTCAGGAAACCTACAGCGCATAGACCAGGAGCCAGATCAACACATACAAACTCACAATCAAGTCACATTACACACCTTTCATTACAAACAACATTCCACATTAGGACGAAATAGTATATCAAGAGTACTGCAAACAGGTTTCGATAAACACATCTGGGCACAGCTGTGATACGTCACACCCATTCAAGCTAAAGACCTGGCAACTCGCTGCAACACCAGTCTCTAAGGGAATGAGTCACGTTGCTAAGATACCAATAGTCTGAAAAAGAGATTATAAGTAAACTTTTGCGAGTGTGCTGTTATTAGATGTAGAGACAGACAGGTAAGTGGGTGGATGGAGCAAAAGACAGGGAGATAGAGAAGGAAGTAGGGAAAGTGAATAAAAAGGGCAAAAATAGATTGGACCCACTCTGTAGGGCAGGCTGCTCTTTTGTCTTCCTCCAGAAAGCTACTGCTCACTTTTGCTCGAGGACACGCTGCTTGACACCACTGGCCGTCACATTACTGGCTGCAATACAAGTTGCTACAGCATATTACTCATCATTGATGAACTGCATGTGAACCTGGATATGACCTATTCTAACAAATAGACATGAATAGAACTTGACAACTCTTGAGAGAGCTGATACACACAATAGGTCAATGGTCTAGGTTAGTGGTCTCTTGCTGTGACTGCTCTACCCATCAGGCACTACTCTGTTAAGCACAATGTCCCCTGCATAAGCTGCACTTACATTGAGCTTTTTACATAGGGTCCAGGAAACTATACATTTATAAATGTATTCAATGCAATTATATGCCATTTTCTACAAGTAGATCAGATGGCAGGCTACTTTGAAACAAACACACCACAGTAGCTGTGATCAATAAAAACAATCTTGTTTTGAACCTTCCGTGTCTTCTGTCTGGAAGTGTATAGGTACAAAGAGAAAAAAAAAATATGGTTCTCATAAAGCTTTCTAGGTTCCCTGACTTCAATTTGGAAGAACAAGATGGCAGAAATGGACAATGAACTAGAAAAAGATGGTGGGTAAATTAGGGATGAATGTTCTGTTGTAATGAAATATGGAAAAATAAGTATTTTAGGAAGGAAGGACATGGGTAATGATATTAGAGGTGTGTGGGCATTTGACCATTACTTCCATGGTAATAATTTCATTAGTTTATGTTACACAGTAATAATGATTAATTTTTCGATGAATGACTAGTCATAATTGATTATAAACTATTAGCAAATACAATAAGATAAAATTGAATCTGAAATGCTATTTGACCTAAAATTATCCAATTTGTCAGTAAGTACATAGACATATACTCCTGGAGTAACTTAGGGTAAAGTGCCTTGCTCAAGGACACAATGTTTTTCTCAGTTGGGAATAGAACCAACAACCTTCAGACTACTAAATCAGAGTCCCAAACCACTGAGCCATCTGACACCCCAGCTAATCAATATAATCTGGATAAATCTTTTGATAGATTTCATGCCACTTGCTTTAAAATTCTGTGGTTAAATGTTTCCCCCTACTGGCTGTTGGAGACACCATTATAGTGTGTTTAATACATGTCTACAGAAAGTTAAACACTCCTGTAAACAGCTTAAAGTAAAAAATGGTACTCTGCAGAAAAAACTGCTCATTGTCCATCCTATCCTCTTTGCGTAAGTGTATCCTATCCAGCGTAAGTGTATCTATGTGCCCTGACCTGTTTTAGTGTCCTCTGTGTGTGTTTGCTTCTGTACAATGTGTCTATTCCCCACAGGTGGCGCAAATCAGGGCATCCACTTATCAATGACTCCTCTGTTCCATAATCCTGTTCAGATGGTCCGGTCATCATAATCCTATACCCTCATGGAGCCTTGGTCTTATGTTGTGTGTGGGTTTGAGTGGAAGAGTGCTTGGGTTGATGTTTTGTCAGTGTGTACTACTATAGATTGGTACCAATTGTTTTATTCTCATTGTGATATTGTTAATCTTTGTTGCATTTTTCCTCCCAGGGGGAAAGGAAAGCACCTTGGGAGTGTATAGGCAAGATGCCCTGGGCTTACACCACCCGTAGGGTAACTTACTTGTATATATCAACTAGGCAAGATCTGGGCGGGCCTCCCCCTGTATTTTAGGGTTAGGGCGCTTTCTCCCAAACTATTATTTTAATTTACCCTAGCACAATAAAGCCATTTAGTTAAATGGTAGACTGTATCTGTGTCCTTGCTCACACCCACGACCCCGTACCTCTTTTGCTGACTTCTGAAGGTCCGTGAGCAGTGTGTCGGGTTCCCCTCCTAAGTGAGCTAGATTATAACACTCTAAATGTGAACCCTGCTGTGAGGAACGAGGACTCTGGATCTGTTGAGATTCCTTGCTTTTCCTCATCAACTGTTAGGCCTATATAATAAAAGGCACAGAGTACAACATTCTGGTTCAGCTATCTAAATAATATAGTTAGCAGGTAACTTTAGCAAGCAACAGATAGCTACAGTATTTGAGTCAGATCCAGGAGTCCCATTATATAGCCAAGCAGACAATTACTATTGTATGTCGTTGCTAGTAGCGCTGACTGAGAATCTATGAGTAGCTTACAACTAAGTCATACTAGATGGAGAACTTGTCAGAGAAATATGGCTGATGGCTCACTTTTCATGTCAGTATCCATTCATCGCTTCAAAACAATGTTTATTTTTATCTGAGTTGGCTAAGGAGTTAGATTAAAATTTCTTTGAAAATGCCAACACTATAAAATGACCATACCAAAAGCAAAGATCATCTGGGGCCTCATGTATAAAAGATTGCGCAGCTTACATACCAGAAGATGGCGTACGGCCAAAACTGGAAGTACCCACGCACAGAAATATTCACATGTATAAAACCAGTGACCTTCAGCACTCACTGGATCGGTTCACAGCTGAGTGTGAAGCGGCTGGGATGAGGATCAGCACCTCTAAATCTGAGGCCATGGTTCTCAGCAGGAAACCGATGGAGTGCCTACTCCAGGTAGGGAATGAGTCCTTACCCCAAGTGAAGGAGTTCAAATACCTTGGGGTCTTGTTCGCGAGTCAGGGAACAATGGAACGGGAGATTGGTCGTAGAATCGGTGCAGCGGGGGCGGTACTACACTCATTGTGTCGCACCGTTGTGACGAAAAGAGAGCTGAGCCAGAAAGCAAAGCTCTCAATCTACCGGGCAGTTTTTGTCCTACCCTCACCTATGGTCATGAAGGCTGGGTCATGACCGAAAGAACGAGATCCAGGGTACAAGCAGCTGAAATGGGTTTCCTCAGGAGGGTGGCGGGCGTCTCCCTTAGAGATAGGGTGAGAAGCTCAGTCATCCGTGAGGATCTCAGAGTAGAGCCGCTGCTCCTTTGCGCCAAAAGGAGCCAGTTGAGGTGGTTTGGGCATCTGGTAAGGATGCCCCCCTGGGCGCCTCCCTAGGGAGGTGTTCCAGGCACGTCCAGCTGGGAGGAGGCCTCAGGGAAGACCCAGGACTAGGTGGCGAGATTATATCTCCAACCTGCCCTGGGAACGTCTCGGGATCCCCCAGTCCCCTATGTGGCTCTGGGAAAGGACGTTTGGGGTCCCCTGCTGGAGCTGCTGCCCCCGCGACCCGATCACGGATAAGCGGATGAAAATGGATGGATGGATGGATATTACCAGTCACATGCCAGGTCCTGCGCACCTTTCCTTTATAAAGCTCTATCAACTTGAGATTGCACGTGAACGAGCCACTGACCCCGCCTTGCCTCCTCCCATAAATGAATATGCAGATGCATGGCTTGCGGCTTAACTTATCGCGTGCTAAGAAAAAATCACATTTTAGTTAGTATGTATTTATCCCTGGTCAAGAAGATTATATAAACATTTTCTCTAGAGCTACTGTTAGCCAGTCTACAGACTATTGAAATGTGATAGCATCTGCTAACCTTGCATTTACCCTATAGTCAATATCCGATCATTGCAAATTATTTTTAAATGTCCTGACATGCTAGCCTGGAAAAATCCAGACCCAAATCCAAAAGGATATATGGTTCTGGCTTCGAGTAATAAAAATGACCCAACTCGAGGGACGGCACCAAGCATGCATTTGAAAATCTCAAGGTACGCAATTGGATAACACTACGACCAATCACCAGTGGTTTTTCGCTAAGCCCCTATGGCACTGAATTTCCTCCTCTGCAAAGTCGACATGAACATATAAAGGATGTTGTGACTCGTGAGTGTTCTAGAGCATGGGCGCCACACCATGGTTGTTTTCAGACTAGTCACTTTCTCTTTGTCACCACTTGTGTTCAATGACAATCATGCCCAGCAAAATTGTGTTTTTGTGATAAATTTTGCCTATTTAAGACACCATATGCTAGGCTAGGGTGTCTGCTATTGAAACTACTTTACTGCTTCATTTGAGGTAAGTACGTTTATTGTTCTCTAAATTAAATGTATGTACCCCCTCTGCACATGCTTCCGTCTCATTCTACCCCAGTTAAAGCGTGACAGAGGTATTTTAATTCCATTTAAGGTGGGTAGTTGTAAGAAGGACATACAATTGGTTCAAAAGTAGGCCGGTGGATCTTAATTTGGTAGTGGCTGTCCAACTATGCATTTGAGAGCTTGATGATTAGATGGTTTAAATGCCTTTGTTTTTTCCTACCAAATAACTGTGTGGTCACAACTGGTTCTTTAAAAAAAAAAATAAGAAAACACACACCTGGTGTAGGCGAGGTGCTGGCTACTGGAGGTATAACAGCTGCACACTTTTGTGCATCAGAGCATGCGGCTGTTCTTTTCTTTAACACAACTGGTTCTTTATCATTCTAAATATAGTAACCTTTTTGTCCTTTGAAAAATAGGTAAGTGCAAATTCAATTATGGTCTGTGTATTGGTTTTATAATATTTTTAAAACAATAACAAAACAAATGCAGTTTGTATTAGTAAATAACCCCTGTACGGTAGAAGCTCCAAGTTGACACAAATGTAAAAATATGATCTAATGTGAAGACTGTTGCGGTTTCACATGGAGCAAAGGAGAAAGTGATATTCAAATCCAGGGATGAAAGGAAGTTGGCCAGCAACCTTATTAATGCTCCTGAAAGAAAGGGTAGCAGGTGCGCTTCACTGTATTCCACAATATAAACTACCAAAGGTGCTCTTGGAAGAGAAGTAGACTAAAAAAAAAAGAATAATTATGCCGGCGGCAAATGGTTGTTATTGCTTGTGATAATATAAATAAATATAACATAACAGAGGTGGTAAAAGTACAGAGTAAAAGTACTGTCCTGAAGTACTCTGGGCTAGATTTATCAAGCTGTTTGCGACTGTTTCCAGGCGCTAATTGGTCGCAAACACGGATGTAACCGATGCGGGCTATTTACAAACCAGGCGCACTTGGGTAAAATCACAGATTGCCTGCCACATTAGCGACCACAGACAAGTTGCGCTTTCAATATGCGTTCGTGGGAGGGTCATGGGGAAAGTGGGAGTTCCACGCAAAAAGGTGGGAGGATACGGTAAACTGCGCCTAATTATATATTCCGTGGTATTTACCAAGACTGCCAGTAAGAGCGTGCCTCGATTCAGCAGGGGGAATTTACCGCCTCTTAAAAGCAGGTCTAAACCAGCAAGCGCATTTTCCTGTGTGTTCAAATATAGCTACATCAATGGCAGCAGTGACAGCAACAAGTTTTAAACATAGCATCAAATACACTTGGCACAAAAAAAGACAAATGCCTTCATCTGTTCCATTTTTGATAAGCAATTTTGCGATTATTGACCTATATAACACTCTTTAATTACTTAACCACATCGGTTGGCTTTACATATCAATGATATAGGCTAAACCAATGCATATATGCCAAACGCGAACACAACAATATCATTACAAACCACGCATACTTTCATTCTCTACAGAGATCTCTGCAGTATATGCCGTGTACACCTTCCACTTGTTCGGCATTGTGTATTTGCTGCACCCCCTAGTTAGCGTGTCTATTTCTGGTGGACCTGTACTGGTTTTCCTCTTTTTAAATCCTCAAGATCTCTCCGTGTAGATGATAACGAGTTGATTTAACTTGTTATGGCAATCCAAATTGGATGCATTTCCGAGGGTGTGGATGTTCTGCCCTGTAATATGTATCAGATTTGCTGTTACTTCATGCACTAAGATGTTAATTTCATCTTCACTAAATTTACCCTTGCGCTTTATTTTTCCTTAGGGAGATCCATGATAGATACATACGGGCCATTGTTTGCGCTTTTAGAGGCGCGCTAATGGAGGGCGGAGTATGCGCTGATTGCGTAATGGGTATCGGGTTTGATAAATACCACGCTAAATGTGGAAGCATAGCGTGCGCAATTACCGAACTCGCATAAACAGACGCAGCGCAAACTGTGCTAGTGTTAGTAAATCAGGCCCTCTGAGTTCACAGGTCACGTTCAAATATGAGGAGGCAGGCGCGTCCTCACTAACCATAAATTTATTCGAAACACAAGGAAGAACTGACAAGAAACACAGAGACAAGAAAACATGAGTAACAAAGATCTAACATTAAACAAAAACAACACTACATAAACACAAGAACAGAACCTTTAACTTATACAACATGACCTAGAACACAAGAGAAACACTTTACACTAAACATATGACTAGACTAAAGACAACTACTCCAAAGAACAACCACGTACCTAACAAGAAACAATGAACTACAAAGAACAAACAAATCCACAGAACTAAATACCCAACTAACGAGGGGAGGATGTGCAGGTGTGGACCAAACAACCGAACTGATAGGCTCACCAAAACATGTGACGGGATCATGTGACACAAAGAGCGGGAAACAAAACCAAAACAAAATACATAGGGGAGAAACCACCCTGTAGTGACACAGTACAAGGACAGAGTCTACAGACATTGTGACATCACAAGTTTTGGGAAGTTCCTTCTTAAGACCAAAAATACCAACCATGGCTCAGATCTACCCTGCACGCAGCAACACAATTATCTTAATTGGCCTCCACCTGTGAACCATTTCTCTGTGGACCATTTCTTTGTGGATGAATAACACACTGTTAAAAACATAATATGCAGTGTACATGAGATGTGCGTCCAGAGTGTTTGTCTAAAGACACATGCTGGTCTGACTTTGATACAAATTATGTATTTTATGTTGACAATAACGCGAAAACAGGTTCATGCTAAGAAACAAATGCACGATATACCTATACCCACCCCTACCTCCCGCCGCTCAACAGTAAATCCCTCCCACGAAACCTAACCCCCTACCCATTCCAACACCCAAGCTGCCCTAAACTCACATTGCATCCCCCCAGCCCTACACAATGTGACATACACAGAAAGCAAAGAAAAAAGAAAAAAAAAAAAAACAGAAGAGGACAAGAACATACAAGCACAGAAATTTAAAAAGATAAGTTTAAGCAAAACATAAAAAAACAAGCCTAACATCTGCCCTTGTTTAGTCATGTCAGTCTCTGGAGCCCCCAAAAGTAGGAAATAAAAAATTACCACCTTGCAGGAAGAAAATAACATCTCTGAGCCATTGTGAAACTGAGGGGAGCTGGGAAGACTTCCAATGAAGGAGAATTCTGCCACGCATAATAAATGCGAGCATAATAAATGTGACACAGGGAGGTGGGACATCTATCACAAACATCAATAACTGTAGGGTAAAATTTCAGATAGTCTGGACTTTATGAACAGTTAGGTTGTACTTTTGTCTGTGAAAAAGCACTGAAACATGTAGGGAATCATTATCCCATCTAAACAGGTTTTTCATATTTTGAAAATATCAAGAAATACATTACAGAATTTGTAAGATGGTAGTCTTTGAAACACATTGGTAATATTGCATAATTTGGTATGGTGCTTCACTTAAAATGATGGTTTGGAGTAATATAAACTTAAGGTCCTTTGCACCTTGACCTCGAGCCAAACAACCCCCCATAAGCTTTTTTCCCTTGTTATAACATAGGTCGAGTTTGTAAATACACCAGAAGTATGTATGTACATAACACTTGCCTGATGGCTGCTACTCTCGGCTGATTAACAATAAATGTTGTGCTTTGTTTGTGATCTCGCGGGATATCGCAGGATCCCGCGGGATCTCGGTAGCAGCCTAGAGTAGCAGCCATCAGGCAAGTGTTATTTAAATATACTTCTGGTGTACTTACAAACTTTTCAATGCCTCCTTTTTTAAGTACAGAACCTATTTGTACAACTGAAGCAGTTTGGTACTATTCCTGGCATTATTAGTGGGGTTATTTACGAGATACACCCTTGGTTCCATTAGCGCCTGCACTAAGCCATTCGGCTGAAAGCGCTAACTCGACCAACGTTCTAACAATTGAAAAAAGGATTTGGGGGGTGGTTTGGCTCAAGGTCAAGGTGCAAAGGACCCTAGGGTTATATTACTCCGAACCATCACTTTAACTTCTGTGTACAAATGCTATACAAATGGATAATGTACTGTATATCTGGCCTGCCTTGAACAGTGTGAAAATGACATTAAAACACAAAGCAATACTCCTATTTTTTTATAATTTTCAAAAGTTCACCAAATAAAATCGAAATGTTTTTTTATTTTAAAGGCTGTGCAACATGTAGGTGTCCTCTTTGAACAATTGAAAAGTGGTTTGAGGTTTCTAAGTCATTCAACAAAAACACTTTTTAATTTAGTAATTTTCAAAAATTCACCAAATAAAATCTAAAAGTTTTTTGAAATTCCAAAGGCTGTGCAACATGTGGGTGCCCTCTCTGAACAATTGAAAAGTGCTTTCTAAGTCATTCAACAAAAGTGTGTCCAGAGAATGGAGGCGCTACCAGGAGACAGGCCAGTACATCAGGAGACATGGAGGAGGCCGTAGGAGGGCAACAACCCAGCAGCAGGACCACTACCTCTGTCTTTGTGCAAGGAGGAGCAGGAGAAGCACTGCCAGAGCCCTGCAAAATGACCTCCAGCAGGCCACAAATGTGCATGTGTCCACTAAAACGGTCGGAAACAGACTCCATGAGGGTGGTATGAGGGCCCGACATCCACAGATGGGGGTTGCGCTTTTTTTCCGGGGGCCGCACAGCCCTCCATGTGCTCGCCTGAGGTAGCCCGACTGCCATTAGGTACCGAGATGAGATCCTCAGACCCCTTGTGAGAACATATGCTGGTGCGGTTGGCCCTAGGTTCCTCCGAATGCAAGACAATGCCAGGCCTCATGTGGCTGGAATGTGTCAGCAGTTCCTGCAAGAGGAAGGCATTGATGCTATGGACTGACCCACCCACTCCCCAGACCTGAATCCGATTGAGCACATCTGGGACATCATGTCTCGCTCCATCCACCAACGCCATGTAGCACCACAGACTATCCAGGAGTTGGCAGATGCTTTAGTCCAGGTCTGGGAGGACATCCCTCAGGAGACCATCCGCCACCTCATCAGGAGCATGCCCAGGCGTTGTAGGGAGGTCATACAGGCACGTGGAGGCCACACAATACTAAGCCTCATTTTGACTTGTTTAAGGACATTACATCAAAGTTGGATCAGCCTGTAGTGTGGTTTTTCACTGTGATTTTGAGTGTGACTCTATATCCAGACCTCTATGGGTTGATAAGTTTTATTTCCATTGATAATTTGTGTGTGATTTTGTTGTCAGCACATTCAACTATGTAAAGATAAAAGTATTTTATACAATTAGTTCATTCATTCAGATCTAGGATGTGTTATTGTAGTGTCCCCTTTATTTTTTTGAGCAGTGTATATTGACTGGGTTAAATAGAATTGCATTACTAAAAAGAGACTAAAATACAATTTTTATTGACTTAATGTCATCAGTTTTCGTCGATTAAAACTAAACTAAAATAGTCATGGGTAATTTTCACTCAAATAAGACTAAAATGTTCAGACTTTTAGTCGACTGAAACTTGACTAGACTAAAAAGAGTATGAACGTGACTTAAACTAATACAAACAAAATGACAGCTTGACACAAAGACTAGCCTAAAACTAAAATTATAACAGGGCTCCAAAAAAAACACAACACTTCTTGGTAAACGTCCACTTTAAATATTGTCGTAAAAAGAACCCGGATGTAGACTTCACTGCTTTACGGTACTTCCTTTTTCTCCGGCGATTAGAAGGGAGTTGTGACTCGGCGGTTAGGCCAAATAAAATCTGCCGTTTGGTCGTCACAGTCGTTAAGGTGAGAATTAAGAAACTCATGTAAAGATATAGAAGAATGTAAGGTTTACAATTAGGGTATGCATAACAGCCTCCCGGGGGCGCCTCACGTTACTGGAACCGCTGCTAGAAACCAGCACCCTGGAATGAGCCAGGCAGAAGCATGCTTGTTAGCTAGAATATATTGTAATGTTCCATATGGACATCAAACCTACTCACGTTATTATAGTTTCCCATTCAACCAACGAAATAGTCGAGGAACTCGATTCAGTACAATTGTTATAGATGATGTCCTATCATATATGTGTATTGTCCTTAGTGTTGTTCATCATCGCTAGTTAGCCTGCTAAAATAATTGTAGCTAACTGGTTAGCTACGGATCAAACGACGAGATAACAGTCGTAGTTATGTCCGTTCAGTTGCGTAGTACAGTACAGTTGGTAATCTAAATTATTGAGTTAATGTTACAGATCCGACAGTCCATGTGGTTTGTGTGTGTAATCGGAAATAATCAATGGCAGTTTCTTAACTCTCGAAGGGTCCTGGTCCGTGATGACTAGGCCACTGCGCAAACTGAAATTCCTATCTAATAATGATAGTGAATTGTTGAGTGAAACCAGTGCTGTTCATTGTCTGAGACCATGCGACCAAATTACTAATGCATTTTCTGTCATATGTACAACACATTTAATATCTAGCTACATAGATATTGATAAAATCTTAGTTTTCTTAATGTATTTTTCCTCAGACCATGGCAAAGTTCCATGCCCCTGAGATCCAGGACAATCCCTGCGGATGGGGTCCTTGTGCAGTTCCTGAGAAGTTTAAGGACATGCCTTACCAGCCCTTCAGCAAAGGAGATCGTCTAGGAAAGGTTTGTCTTCCTCTGTCACATTTTTAATTAATTTCAGCGGTAGCCTGTTCTGCTTCCAGAGAAGGGTATTGGTTTGACATGTCTGCTTTATTTATCTGTACAGGTAGCAGACTGGACAGGAGCAACCTACCAGGACAAAAGATACACAAGTGAGTCATTGTATTGTGAGATTCATAATAATGATAGGATGGGGAAAAAACAGAATAGTTTAATGAGAGTGTGTGAACATTGTATTTCAGTGTATTTAACTAGACTATGTTTCGACTATGTTTTTCTGTCTATGCACATTGTAAAGCACTTTGTGACCCTGTCTGTGAAAAGCGCTGTATAAATAAATTTTACTTACTTACTTACTCATCATGAAATATCTAGTGAGAAATCGTAGTAAGTTTGGGGACCAATATATACATCATCAATTCAATAAAACCATGGTTTCTGAAATGCATTAAAGCCATAGTTAACCATTGGATTTGTAGTAAATTCATGGAACCTTATTATGTTATTTGTAGAACAATCAATTTGAAGTAGGCTATAGTTCTTTTAATACCTTCCAAATACATTTTTTTGTCTTTTAATAAAAGCTTCAAATACAACAATTAACATTTCGGCTTGTGTAGTATACATTTTTGAGTTGTTCTATGCAGTTTTATAATTATTAAGGTTGTTTGGGAATTTACATTGGATTACAAAGTTATATTAGTGCATCTGATTGCCATGAATTCAAAACCTGCAACGTGTTTCTGTCTCATTTTGGATATGTTTTTTGTGACGCGTCCAGTGTAATTTGGCCATTATAAGTATCTATATTATATTAGTCATGTCTTTTTGTCAGTATTACAATATAATTTTTGACATTCAAAATACAGAAAGTCATGTTTCTGCACCTACTGCTGATTCTCACCCCATCCCTCAGTTGCTTTTTCTGTTACAGTGATTAAGATGGTTAGTAGTTGTAGCCAGACAGTTGTTACCATGACTGATGAAAACGTTTGTCACTGCTCTTCTTGCTGTGCTTTTGACATTGTTTTGACCACCAAAATACAACTAAAATCCTATTTTGACATGTTTGGTTCCCTGAACAGACAAGTACTCATCTCAGTTTGGTGGTGGAAGTCAGTATGCCTATTTCCACGAGGAGGACGAGACGAGCTTCCAGCTGGTTGACACTGCGAAGACGCAGAAGACCGCCTACCAGAGGAACCGCATGAGGTTTGCTCAGGTACAGTACCCACCCAATCGACCTTGCACACGCGCGCACACACAACGTCAACTTTTATGCACATCCTATAACAGCATGGTGTTTTGATTTTACAGAGGAATCTGCGCCGGGACAAGGACCGCAGGAACCTGACCCAGTTCAATATGCAGACCCTGCCGAAGAGTGCCAAGCAGAAGGAGAGGTGAACGGCCTGCTTCCCCGATAATATGGCTTTTGAAACTCTTGTTCCCCGTTTGTTTTTGTTGTATACAAACTGTCTAATGTCATGTGACTCTGTCCAGGGATCGCATGCGTCTACAGAAGAAGTTTCAGAAGCAGTTCGGTGTTCGTCAAAAGTGGGACCAGAAATCCCAGGTATGGGAAGATCAACGATGCATATGTGGCCGGTTTATTAGCCCTGGGAACGTGGTTTTCTCACATCTGCTGACGCTACTGTACGTATCCTCCCCACCCCCGCCCTGCTCTCTGCCCGTCCCCCTTCCACCTTTCATTCCAAGGCCCAGCTGAAGCCCCGGGACTCGTCCGTGGAAGTCCGGAGTGACTGGGAGGTGAAGGAGGAGATGGACTTCCCCAGACTGATGAAGATGAGATACATGGATGTGGAGGAACCTACCGACATGTCAGTGGCTTCTCAACCTGTTCACAATAGAGGCCAAATTCGGGAACACTATCGGAAAGTGTCCTTTATTTCTGCCAGAGGGCAGTATTATTCAGTTTCTTTTCTCTCGTCTTCCACAGCGAGTGCTGTGGTGCGTTGGAGTACTACGACAAGGCCTTCGACCGCATCACGACTCGTAACGAGAAGCCACTCAAGAGCATCAAGAGGATCTTCCACACTGTGACCACCACCGACGACCCCGTTATCCGCAAGGTACACACTGAGCGCTACCAATCGAGCCGCACGCTGTTGATTCCTTTTGTTGTTTTGCCTGTACAATCTTTGTTAATAACAGGTGGTTACAGAAAAACAATAGCATGTATTTAACATGGTTAATCCTCCCCTTGTTCTCTGCTCTGCAGCTGGCTAAGACGCAGGGCAACGTGTTTGCCACCGATGCCATCCTGGCTACACTGATGTGCTGCACGCGCTCAGTCAACTCCTGGGACATCATTGTTCAGAGAGTGGGGAACAAGCTCTTCTTTGACAAGAGAGACAACTCAGACTTTGGTGAGGGTTCCTCAGCTTTTGTTCTTTCACTGTAAATATCTTGTATACTCTAAATCACCTGGGTCCTCAGTTACCAAGTGTGCTTGGAAACAATCCTACATTTCTACAAACAAATGGAGTAAAAAACATTGCGTATGCGTTTAAAAAAAAGTGGAACTTAATTATCACATCCATTTAACGCTTACAGGTAGGTAATCACAATTGATTAATTACCCAAAAATGGTGAAAAACATCCCTTTAGCCTGTGGGAAACCTCAGCTAAAATGAGATTCATGATATTTACGATGCAATCAACAGATGAAGGAAAACGCTATTTCTGAGCTTAACAGAAGTATAGGTACCATAGCTTAACATGAGTGCAGAATTTATTTCCCACACTCTGTGTTTACTCGCTTGACCGGTTAAAACTCAAACTTCACTGAGACAATACATAATAGCTCCATAACGTAGCTTCGGTACAAAACACATTGCATTAAATTGTTCTGCTGGATAAATGAGTCATGCATTCCACCTCTTTATGTTCAGCAGAATAATTTCCGCTCATCACCTACCTGTACATTGGGTAGATGGCAGCTTTTGTCACAGCCTACTGTTCTTTGGGTGGGCTTTTGTCATTCTAGGTGCCATGTATTCATACAGTGGTTTTGAGGAACTCATGCACAGGGTTTGTATGGGTGCTTGAAATCCTTAAATGCTTGAATTTTAATGTAGCTTTTTCAGGTTTTGAAAAGTGCTTGGATTTTGGAATAAGTGCTTGAAACTGTTTTGAAATTGTAATTGCATTGCTTTCATAATAATTAGCTATCTTACTGAATAGTTAGCTTTTTAGATAAAATAAGCCTCATTGCTTTTTTGTGCATAAAACAAAAACAAATCCACACGGGTCTGCCAGTCTTTGATGTGCGCCCTCTAGAACAGAGTGGGAGATGAAAACATTCCAGGAGTTTGCCGCTAGGGTTGGAAACTTTACATGGGAATTAACAGGAATATGTGGGGATTAACTGGATATATTTAATATTGCTCGTTATAATACTCATAATCATGGTGCAGAGAACCTTGATCCTACTGTGTATGGAAAGAACGTGACACGTGTCGATTTGGTCTTTCTGGGTGAGATATGATCTGAGTAAAAACCGTAGTGCAAAACAAATTAGGCATTTATAGTCTTGTCTCTAAAATACATTTTCTTAACTTCAAAACAAAGCCTGCTGAGCCACTAGCTTTGTTAAAAGGTGTACCCTCCTGTTCGAATTCCCACAGTTCCACATTCCTACTCTACATTTCAGAAGCAGTTTCCTTCCCCCACATTGTGCATATTGCCTACACGTTGTCATAGATGTGCTTAGATTTACGAAAATGCTGACGCAAATGTTCATCTTGTTAAATCCCACAATTTGTGTGGAAATGATCGCACGCATCGTTTCTGCACAGATTTGTGCATACGCACGCTTGATAAATGATGCCCCAGGCCTTATATCAGACTCACTGATATTTCAGTCCAGTTGTCGTCATGCCAATGTGCGTCCAATCATGTGACCCTGACAGATCTGTTGACCGTGAGTGAGACTGCCAATGAGCCGCCGCAGGACGAGGGCAACTCCTTCAACTCCCCCCGTAACCTGGCCATGGAGGCCACCTACATCAACCACAACTTCAGCCAGCAGTGTTTACGCATGGTGCGCCAAACATCACTTTGAACAAATACACTGTTATATATGGTGTGTATATATATGGTGTTTATTCTTTTGAAGTTCATAGTCCTAATGGCTTAACATCGTGTTTTTCCCGTCAGGTTGGTGAGAGGTTTAAGTTCCCCAACTCTAACCCTTTTGTGGAGGAAGATATGGACAAGAGTGAGGTGGCATCTGTTGCTTACAGGTTTGTGCTGAACCCGCGTTGCCTCGTCTCAGTACGGCGTTTGGCGACTGTCAGAGCACCTGTATACCAGTACTTTGTTTAGATCTGGAAGACATGGGGTTTAAATGGTTCCATGTCCTGCTCTATACTCAGTGTGTAGTGAGGGTGTTGCTGGTACACCTGTGAACTTGTGTTTCTCTCTCAGGTATCGTCGCTGGAAGCTGGGGGAGGACATTGACCTGATTGTGCGTTGCGAGCATGATGGAGTGATGACCGGGGCCAACGGAGAGGTGTCCTTCATTAACGTCAAGACCCTCAACGAGTGGGACTCCAGAGTAAGAGAAAGTGAATGACAAATGAGCTTTGAGCACGGAGTGATGAAACCGTGGTAACGTCCTGCTGTTGTTGTAGCACTGTAATGGAGTGGACTGGCGTCAGAAACTGGACTCTCAGAGAGGAGCTGTTCTGGCCACGGAGTTGAAGAACAACAGCTACAAACTGGCCCGCTGGACCTGCTGTGCCATGCTGGCTGGCTCCGAGTACCTCAAGCTAGGGTCAGTCAAATAGACCTGCTCATGAGCTGTCAAAGTGCATGTTTCCTCACCCTGTCTTGTTTCAAAATGGTGTTTTAAGGTGTAGATAACTATACCTCAGCACTTGACTTCAAAGATGCTGCCTAAAAATGTTTTCAATTTGGACAAGAACTGGACCCTAGAATGGGGCCTGACATTACTGCCGGTTATCTGTTTTTCCTGCCGGTTATCTGTTTTTCCTGCCGGTTATCTGTTCTGCCTGCCGGTTATCTGTTCTGCCTGCCGGTTATCTGTTCTGTTGGCTGGATCACTCCACTCGCCTGAGTTCCCAAGTTTGAACCAGTTCCTGATTAGAAAGCTTTAATAAAGAGCAGCAGTACTCACGGTCCAGAAATCTAATGAACTTCTCTACCAGTCATTAGCACACACAGGTTGAGTTGCAATGGTACCATATGTGTATTTAATTATAAAAGTACAGCTGAAAATCTGTGTTTAATTGTTATAAACATCCAATTTCCAGCTACGTGTCTCGTTACCATGCGAAGGACTCTGCGCGTCATGTGATCCTGGGCACCCAGCAGTTCCAGCCCACTGAGTTTGCCAGCCAGATCAACCTGAGCATGGAGAATGCATGGGGCATCCTGCGCTGTGTCATTGACATTTGCCGCAAGCTGGACGAGGGAAAATACCTCATCCTCAAGGACCCCAACAAGGTAAGCTGGCCAGTGATTCTGTGAAGGGCAGAAACTGACTCCAGACTAGGACTTGTCTAAGTAATAGAAGTTTATTTTCCATTCACCACATCAAACGGCACCGCGCTGCTCTGCGCCAACACAGACTCATCAAGTACAGTGCATGTTGTGTTTCCACAACTGATCAAAGAATTGTTTGTGCTACCTAAGCCTTTGTGATTGACAGCGGGAGAGAATTTGCGCTAAAATACAACGTGTATCCACAGTCAGGGTGGGGATTTACTTTTTCACATTGGCAGGCAACTTTTCCTAATCTACCAGCCGCTCTGGTGGCTCAGTGGTTAGTGAGTCGGACTAGTAGTCGGAAGGTTGTTGGTTAGATTCCCTGCTGTGCCAAATGTTGTGTCTTTGGGCAAGGCACTTCACCCTAAATTGCTCCAAGAAGAATGCTCTTGTACTTACTGTAAATCACTCTGGATAAGAGTGTCTGCTAAACAGATTATTAGAAAATGAATTTGCAAATGTCAAATAAAAGTTTGTGGCATAGGTCAGGTGTTACTACAGCAGTTTTACACCTCAAAGCGGAAACTGCCAACTGTTGGACAAATTATCTAAAAGTAGAAGGACATCCAATTGGCACACAGATTAGCACAATTTGTCAATCATCTGAAAATTATTGATCTCAGACTTGTCTTCCCTAAATATCCCTTTAGCAATTTACCTATTTTAATAATAGTAAATTAATTATGTATTCATAATGAATTTACTGTATTGAAGCAATATAGAATATGCTAGTGCATTTTCTTTTAGTTATGCATTTGAATTGGAGAAAAAGTGGCTGGTCAAAAATCGGCACTGTGGCTGGTGGGAAAGGTTAATTTTCAGCCCTGTCCACAATATTCCCACATACCATGATGCTTTACACGCATTATGGTACCAAGTTCCTGCTAAGTTTAAACATCCCACGGCTAACTATGTTTTCGCTAGATAAGTACAGAAAAAAAACCATAAGCGGTCACAAAAGTTGGAATCAATCTAAAACAACTTTAAAAAGAGGCAACATTAGTCTCCCTCACTCTTCTACAGTTGAAGGGTGGGATGATGATACAAAAAATTCACCCAGTTTTTCCTATGGAAGGATTTTTAGTTATTTCATTGAATTCACTGCTAGTTATGGGCAGACTGAACAACTTGAAAAGCTCACAGGCTCGACTTTGTATTTGCAAATTAGGTTGTGTTTTAATTAGGAAGGGAGTATATAAATAATGTATTTAAAGGCAGATTTTGAGCATAGCTAGAGTATCAGGAACACGTACCACAATCCTTGGGTCCTTGTTACTGAGGCAGGGGTAGTACAAACAGCAGGGTGTTCATGCATTGTTGGACTAGGGAGATCATGTAGCATCCAGCAATATTATGGAAGGTCAGTCAGCAGACACAAGATGAGACAGACATACAGATTTTAGATGGGATTACATTTTTATAATAATTGTAATGATTGACATTGAGCCAACACCTGAAGTGTCATGTGTGAATTCCCAATAAAGATGGGTTGTACAAGTAAAGATATGTTGTTTATTTTCCTGTGGTGGTTTCAGGTACAGATTCCATAACTACAATCGCCTGTCTTAAGCAATTGGTAGACAGTGGAATTTGTACCATATGGACATGGACATTCTGACCATCTTAATTGTGTTTTCAAATATTGTGTAATACACCAGAGGTAAAATTTTGCCGGGCTGTATGTGTAGCCACGAGCCACGCAGGTGGTCCCAGAACCAGCGTCTGGTTTGAGAATTTAACCCCATTGTCCGCAACACAGAAGTCTCACTTGGAATATTGTGGATAGAGAGAGGAAAAAGATTGTATACCTCAACAATTTACAGGAATTATAAGTAAAACGATTGGTACAACAACAATACCAGGCAACTTGTAAATATTATTCCCTGTTTGCATAGGGAAGCATTTCATGTTAGTAAGGGTGTAGAATTTTGCTGATGAGAAGGATATTTCCTCTTTCAGAAACACGATTATAAAGCTGTAAAACCTATTTCTTGATATTAAAAAAATATATATGTGGTAATGTTTCCTTAACTTTTTTACACCTGAAAGCAACGCCTGAAATTCATGACTGTTAACAACAGATTGTGACTGTTGCAATTTCTGTTGAAATGGGGAAAGTAAGAATTAAAATGATTAAACTCATGGTTCCCATTACTAGTTTTATGTAATCATGGTATAAGTGCATAAAGGGATTTTTTTTAATCTAGAATCCTCAAGCAAATGTGTCAATTCAAGTAAAGAAACCAACAATCACTTCTGAATTTCTTTGTTGGTACCCCCACCCACTGGTCCGCTTCGTTCTGGATGAGTACTAGATATATTTTTTTGTCTGAAATAGACCGGTACGGTGTGCTACCAATGGGGAGGTTTGTAGATGGTATACCCTCTGTGCTGTGACGGTTGTGGACTGGCGTGGTGCTGTAATGGAAAATGGGCAATAGTGGATTATTTTCTCTATTTGAGTCACAACACACAAATCCCTCAAATGCTGACTAGTATCATTTGCAGTGTCAATGTCCTCATGCTGTGTTTCTGTGTTTTCATCAACAGCAAGTTATCCGTGTGTACAGCTTGCCTGACGGGACCTTCAGCTCAGATGAGGATGAGGAGGATGATGATGACGATGATGAGGAGGATGATGAAGAGGAAGAGGAAGGTTAGATGCTGCCATCTCACCAGGCTGACCCAGTCTGTCTAGCTGGGTCATTCAATGACTTGTCTAAACATTATAATTATTTAATTCTCTAAGGCACTGGTGTCAAACCGGTTCCATGGAGGGCCTAGTGTATGCAGGTTTTTGCTTTAACCTTGTACAGGGCTGATTTGAGTAGGTCACTATTTGGTTAGTATCTCTCCTCACCTGGCAGTCTAGGTCTTAATTGGGCTCTTTTTGAAGGGAAAGACCAAAAACCAGCATGCACTAGGCCCTCTGTGGAACCAGTTTGACACCTGTGCTCTAAGGGCTTATGGATAATATAAATATGACATTGGACACAGTGAGTTAATCATACTATAAACAGTGTTTACTCATTTCTCTCTTTCTCTCCCACACTTGTTTTTCTAGATGAGGTGGAGGCTTAAGTTGTGCTGATTACACGGGTGACCAAAATGGCCTGCACCACACACACCTCTCCCCCTTTGTTACATTCAAAATAAAGATTTCAGAGACTGGTTCTTGTTTTCATTGGTCTTATTCTGCAAAATAATTGGACAATTATTTACTAGGTGAAGAAAAACTGTTAATTAAATTTGGATTATACTTTTGATAGGACTTTTTGTATCCTGTTAAATTAACAGGTAAAATAACCGTTTTATTATTGATGTTTCCGTATGCAGTTTGTGTGAGTGATTACTGGGTAGTTTGTAAGGGCACAGCAAAGGACAATTTGAGTATGTCTGACTTGGTTTGCATTAGAAGTGGCAACAAAATGTTATTAATTTTATTTGGTAAAGAGACTGCACTATTACCCAGTGGATATTTATTCCATGTAATGTTTAGTGGCAAAACCTTTTGTCAAAGTGAATATTCAGGTAGGCATCTGCAGTTGTATTTGATGAGGGGTTTTTACAGATATTTATATCCATGTGCTGTTGTCTGGCCTATAATTAACATAATTTACTGTTAGTCAAAATGATAATGGTAAATGAATTAGCTTATTTTCTTACTATGGGGAAGCTCTTGTTTTCCGGATGTTATTGAAGTAAGCTACAATTTACTTGCAGTTGGCTGGAACTTTTAGCATTTAGATTCTGTTGCTGCTGTTAGAAGGAAGTGTCCGTGGACATAAACCTGGGTATCATGAGACTCATCAGTCAGAATATCAAAAACGTTAACGGCTGGTATTATATCTTCAAATACTGATTGCAGTCTGACACTGACGCTTTGATACGTGCTTCCCAACCATTAACTACAATGCCATTTGAATCACTGCTCTGAAGTTTGACTCTCCCAGCGTCAACGAGGATGTTTATATGAATAATAAGAGTTACCACAGCATCAACGCACAAGTTGAGTTTGATGGAGACTACAACATTTTGGATGTGGTACCCAAATGGCCTGGGTCTACCCATGCCGCGCGATATTGAATGAAAGTGGCCCGAAGCAGCTGTTTAAAAGGCACTTTCTGCCGCCAGAGGATACCCGTTCGTGGCTGCTCACCCCTTTCTATATGCCACTGATAGAAGCCCAAATGAACTACAACATGTAGCCTTTTTGTAAGCTATTTTTTCACAATTGTTTCATAGTTTATTAATAGAACACTATATCCTTATATAGGCGATATATAATATATCCCCAGGGCACATCGTATCACACGAAGGTGGTGGAGAGGGATTGGCCAGTGGAAGCGCAGATTCCATATTCTCCACTTAGAAATTACAGCAAGCAGTGTCATTATTCTCTCCAGTTCGGTTATCTTTTGGAATCCATGGTGGCTATGATTACATCATTAACTCTAGGCTATATATAGGCAGGTCAGTTAACAGCACACTCGTTTGAAATATTTGATTGAAAAATAGTGGGAAACGTGTTAGAAACCTTTCTTGATCTTTAATTTACAATGTGTATATCATAATGGAATCTCTTGAAAATTCTTTATTGTCAATTGTTTGTTGAATGTCAACTCCTCTTATGAATGTCACCATTGAATTTGAATTTATCTGAGAATATTCTTAAACAAGTACATCTATTCAGTGATTGGATCTTGCCTATGTCGTCATCCAAAATCCCGTTTGCGGCACAGCAAAGTGTCGTGAATCAGCTCTAAGACAGACACTTAAGATTTAGTCCTACACTTCACTAAAAGTAGGACTGAGATGTTTGATAACTAACTTTTAAGCGCAGCTTTGAGCCAAGAATTTTCTTACTCTTAAGTCAAGTCTCAGCAGTGTTCTTAAGAGTAATTATAAGAAGCTTGATAAATACGGGCCCTGATATTTCTAGCACACCGTGTGCGAGAGTTTCTTATGCAGTTTTCAGCATTAAAACTAGTTCACTCTGGAGTACATCAGATTAACACTTACATCAGCTTAATACTTTTCCCATATACAGTAATGCAAATATTATATTCTCCTGATTATCATCGGACACTTTTTTAACTTTATACTATAAAGACTTGTATGTTCAGGATTAATATTGGCCATACTCATCTCATTCTTTTCTTGGCTGTTGTTAATTAAAGACCTGTTGTCCCACAGGAAGAGTCCAGCTGGTATAAACAGTTGAACAGTTGCTCTTCTTCTGGATCTGATGGAAGATTTCATTTTTCCATTGCATTGATGATTTCTATCTCAATGTCCTCCCTGGACTTAACAAGTCCATTGTTGTGTTGTCCTCCAGCGCCCTCTATTGGTTTTTGTCTGTATCTTCCTTCAAATATATTTTTCCAGTAATTTTCGACGTTCCCAAAGGTAATATGTAGTGATGGGCAAATTAAGCTTTGGTGAAGTATTGAACCACTTAGAAGAATTGTTTTTCAAATGCATTAATTACTTGATGCTTCAGTAACAGCGACCTCGCCTTCTGAAGTGCCAAGGCTGCATCTAAATTATCCCGGCTAGATAGTGGACAGGAGGCTTTAGAACGAGTGAAATACATTTTTCTGGTCATGAGGAACTTCCCATAAGTTGTGACATCAGCCCAACCCAGAAAAGTATAACACTAATTTGTGGCATCTCTGCTGATACACAATTTAAATGCTCATATCTGAATTGTTTTTATGTAGATTTGCATCCTATGTCCTACTGAGATTCTGGTCCTTAATAGAGCCCGCCCTGCCATCTATGGTCAGTGTGACACAAGCACAGAGAGGCACCTTCACGGAGCCAAGTTCTACTGTAGTGAGTAGTTATTTCCATGGACCATACAATACATCTTAAAGATCAGGGCTAAACGAGGTTCAGGGAAACAATGTAAACAAAAAATGTATTTGAACAGACTCATTCCTTGCAGCTGATTGATGAGATATTCACGTTTCTGAACTACCTTGAACTGGGTTCAAAACAGCACGACCGTGCTGACCGGTATGGAGTCCACCAGTCAACAGTCAGTCGGGTCATCGCCACATGGAGCAACGATCTGGATACCAGAGGAGAAAATAAGGGAAAATCTGCCAGCTGAGTTTAAGGACTATGCAGACACTAGGGTCATCCTGGACTTTAGAAAGCTAAGGTGCCAGTTGCCTTCATCACCTCTTCTCCAAAGTGAAGTGTTCTCTGCATACAAGTACTCTCAAAGGGCTGCTTGGAGTGGCTCCTCATGGGGCGTCACAATCATCTCTCCACTGTACGCTGCATCCATCAGTGACAAACAGATCAGGCGAGAGTCTGGAATTCTCTCCCTTTAGAGACCTGGCATGGCCGTAATGGTTGACCGAGGTTTCCTTGTTGATGGCTTTGAGCCTTGCAAGATTTATAGGCCAGCATTTCTCTCTGGAAGATCTCAGATGTCTGCCTGTGAGGTCAGGGATAGAGCCCCGCATAGAGTAGCATAGAGCCCTGTATTGCACTGCTTGTTTGCTTATAAAGCTAAGCAGGGTGGGGCCTGGTTAGTCCCTGGATGGGAGACCAGTGCTGCTGGAAGTGGTGTTGGAGGGCCAGTAGGGGGCACTTTTCTCTCTGGTCTAAAGATCATTCCCAATGCCCCAGGGCAGTGATGGGGACATCTGCCCTGCGTAGGGTTCAGTCTTTTGGATGAGACGTTAAAACGGGTGTCCTGACTCTCTGTGGTCACTAAAGATCCCATGGCACTATTCGTGAGAGTAAGGGTGTTAACCACGGTGTCCTGGACAAATTTCCAATCTGGCCCTCATACCATCATGGCAACTTAATCATCCCTATCTCTCAATTGGTTAATTAATTCCCCTCTTCCTCCCTTCCCCCAGGCCATTGCTGCAAAAGAGTAAGTGTTCTCAGTCAACTTGCCTGGTGAACAGTTTAACAAACAAACAAACAAGGGAGACCCAAGCCATTGCACGTCTCAGGGTGCATGTTGAGCGCCTCATACTCCCTGTCAAGGAACACAAGTTCTGTGACACAGAGATTCCACTTCGGCTTTTTGGCAACATTAATCAGCTGTATGCTGTTGCATGTCTCCTGACAAACTATGAAAAGGGGTCTCTTGGCTTGGGCAAAGAAGCCAGAGTAGCACTTGTGTTTTGAACATTAGTGTGTTCAGATACTTTCCTTAAGTAAGTGTCCATTACACTACAATTAAAGGTTCTGCAGTTAGTGCCTATACACAAGTGTTTATAGTATGATGAATTATATGTACCCAATGCTTAAAAGTAGTCATAGTGCAATTTAATTATCCCTGTCATTGTTTTACTATTGATGTTTTTGTATTAATATTACTGCTGCATTAATGCCTATCTTGATTTTTTTATAAACTTTACATACTGTTGGTTAGTTTAAGTTACATCAAGTTGTCTCTGCAAAAGGTTCAGCTTTGTGACAATGCATTTTCCAGCTAATCCAAGAGGGTTTCTATAAGGGTTATTTGGTTCACATGATGAAAGTAGTACTTAAGAGTTTATTTTTTACTAGAGACGAAGGGTATGGAACACTAAACTGAAAAGTAACTAGGCCCACAGGTGTCAGACTAATTTAGTGGACTCAGAAGAACAATGTTTTTTTCTGAGTAGTGGAGTAGAAGTATTAATTTGGATAATACAGAATTGAATTACTCCAAGTACAATTATGTTGAATTTCTACTTAAGTACAGACCTTGAGCAAATGTACTTAGTTACAGTGCCTTGCGAAAGTATTCGGCCCTCTTGAACATTTTGACCTTTTGCCACATTTCAGGCTTCAAACATAAAGATTTAAAACTGTAATTTTTTGTGAAGAATCAACAACAAGTGGGACACAATCATGAAGTGGAATGAAATTTATTGGATATTTCAAACTTTTTTAACAAATAAAAAACTGACAAATTGGGCGAGCAAAATTATTCAGCCCCTTTACTTTCAGTGGAGCAAACTCTCTCCAGAAGTTCAGTGAGGATCTCTGAATGATCCAGTGTTGACCTAAATGACTAATGATGATAAATAGAATCGAGCTGTGTGTAATCAAGTCTCCGTATAAATGCACCTGCTCTGTGATAGTCTCAAAGGTCCGTTGAAAGCACAGAGAGCATCATAAGGAACCAGGAACACACCAGGCAGGTCCGAGATACTGTTGTGGAGAAGTTTAAAGCCAGATTTGGATACAGAAAGATTTCCCAAGCTTTAAACATCACAAGGAGCACTGTGCAACCGATAATATTGAAATGGAAGGAGTATCAGACCACTGCAAATCTACCAAGACCGGCCGTTCCTCTAAACTTTCAGCTCATACAAGGAGAAGACTGATCAGAGATGCAGCCAAGAGGCCCATGATAACTCTGGATGAACTGCAGAGATCTACAGCTGAGGTGGGCGAGTCTGTCCATAGGACAACAATCAGTCGTATACTGCACAAATCTGGCCTTTATGGAAGAGTGGCAAGAAGAAAGCCATTTCGGAAAGATATCCATTAAAAGTGTCCTTTAAAGTTTGCCACAAGCCACTTGGGAGACACACCAAACATGTGGAAGAAGGTGCCCTGGTCAGATGAAACCAAAATCGAAGTTTTTGGCAACAATGCAAAACGTTATGTTTGGCGTAAAAGCAACACAGCTCATCACACTGAACACACCATCCCCACTGTCAAACATGGTGGTGGCAGCATCTTGGTTTGGGCCTGCTTTACCATCATTTAAAATATAAGATTTTTGGCAAATGAGTACTGCACAACATATCAACTCATGGGCAGACCAGAGCAAGGCAACATTAACGTGACAGCCTTCTCTGATCTGTTTGCAGGGCTGTCCTATCAGAATCTAATTATCTAGGGTAGCAAAGAGGTAACAATAAAAAATGGTATATTTTTTCATTAATTGTTTTGATGATTTCATTTTCTCTGGGATCCTCTGTATAAACATGTCTTCCTGTGTGTAGAGAACAAAGTCACACCAGTCCAATCCAGAAATCAACATCTGGATCTGCCAAAAGTATGGATGAGATTTCCTTAGTGAATGTATGCCCTCACTGGTTTTAATATATGGGCAGTCAACATAGCTTGCTACATTGGGACATTTAATTTCAACAAGGCCAAACACTGGCTGCCCCTTTGGGTTGAACACAATGCCATCTGGTAATGAGCCCTTCCAGGGTGCGTTGGTATGTATAAGGAAGCCACAGGGATAGTGGTTAACCTCTCTTTCTCTGCAGTATTCCTCTCCTGCTGCAGGTTCCATTTCAAGCCCCCTCCTCATGTCTGCAGTCTGATGGCTAGGTCGCAGAAGTCTTTGCTAGATTTTCCGCAGAGCTCTGTCCTCTGGTGTGACAGAGCTCTCTGAATTTGGAGGAGGGGATGCAGGGCCGTCTTATTTGGTGCCACTAAATACAGGAACTCTGCTCTTTTTACTGTTTTCAATTTTGTGTGCAATCTTTTTAAACGTTGTTCCCAGGGACATCATGTGGTGCTGCTGACGTTAAGTGCAGACAGAAGCGCAGGTAGAGCGTCCCAGCCTGTAACCATGAAGTGGCAGCTGTGGGGGAGAAGGAGCATCTGTGTGTTGATAGGTTTTCGGCACGCTGTTTGCTGGCATTTGATATGATAACACACTTCCTTCTAGCACTTTTCCAAATGCAGAGTCAACCAGAGGTACATTCATATCTATATAGCTATAGTTTTTATCAGTGGAGCAACATCACTAGGAATATCATGGTAGACTTCATCCACCCTGCACCCAAAGACATAAACATTATATTGAGCCATAAAATAAGTTAAACATACAGTAAATTGACCAAATAAGAAAAAACATGAACAAACACCTACGAATAAAAGATGTCCTAATTTCTTTTAAAAGCCTGGAGAGATCTGTTTTGGATGTACTAACAGTGATTGTTACAATGTATCGTATGATCAGATGATTAATTCATCTGAGTTCTCACTGATATGATTACTACAGAAAATGTCTTTAATGATAATAACAACAATACAAACCTGATGCCTTTTACCAGTTTTCATTCCTTGGGTCTGGCTGAAAGAATCACCATGTCATTAATCATAACAGGTTTAACACCCTGCAATTAAACAAAAAAGGTAATCAATAAACAAAAATATCTATACCATAAATACAATGAAAGAACTCTGTTAGAAAAATGTGTTACCATGGTTCTTGGCTTATTCCAATTCTGTTCAGTCAATGTGCAGCAGTGTGTTGGGGGAACAGAGGTGAACTTCAGCTGGAAATAATGTGCAGTCTGGTACAAAAGTGCTGCCACATGGTAACATAAAGCTGTAACTGCCACACAGGTACACTGGCAGCTTTGTAGCTGCACCGGATGGGCATCGCTAAGCACAATCTGAAAATACACCAATCTGAAAATACACCAATCTGTTACAATACAATCAAAGCACATTTTTAATAAATGTAAACTTTCCTTATAAAGGAGAATGCATGAGTACAGTGAGAATGTTTGGAAAGAAAGAAATAATATTTATGCACCATCGACAGAAAGATGAAAAATAACTGGTAAACAATGTGTAGGAGCTAAAATCGTAGCCAAATCTTTATTAAATCTCACTTTACTCATTAAATAACAACTGACACAGAACGTGTGTAAAAGAACAGAACTCAGTTTCTGTGAATCCTACTTAGCGTACATATTTAAATACCGCTAAATATTTGAACACACTAAAATTAGTAATGGTATATGAAATGTAATGTATTTAATAGCCTTAATTAGCAGGATTACATTTCTAAAGGATTCACAGAAACTTGATCTGATGAACGGAACATGTCTCATGAACCAGCCTGAAATATTTTGTTCCGATCCTTTTCATGGACTCTCTATATGCTTCTGTCTTGAATGTATGTCTCCACGTCCCCCGATTGCCTGCTAGCTTCTCCTGGACTGTACAGTAATTTCTCTACTGTGAGACAGAAAGTCCTGTGGTAATGACAACAGTTTGCATATTTTCACAAAAAAACGCGTAGCATTCGTAATGTGAGATACAAGGTAATGGAGCTTTTTGTATATTGTCCTGTTTCTTTAGAAATAAACAATGGAATATTAGAGTAGAGAAGAATTAAATGCTTCAGATGTAAATTTATTCTGCTGTCAAAGGGACCCTAAAATGAATGGGAGTCTCTGGAATGCTAATGTGAGATGAAAGCCAGGTAGCATCAGAATCCACCCAGGGCTGCTTTCACTTCCGGGTCCAAGCCTACCCCCTTGATTCAGACTTGAAACGAGATGGTGCCAGTTGCATTGGCAGCACCTGACTGGTTCGCGTGTAACAGTGGTGCTGCAAACCACTAAGGTGATTAATTCAGAGTGCTTCGGACGTCATATGTCACATGATTCCTCGGTACCAAAGCAACCTTCGGAGCAGTGGTTCAAATGGAATTGTAGTTAATGGTTTGAAGCACGTATAAACACGAGAATGTAGAAAAGGCTCCATTACCTTGTATTGCATGTTATGGCCCCGTAGCAGCTGTTTATAGGCTTGTGTCATAACCACGCAACTTTCTGTTGCACAGTAGAGTAATTACCGTATAGTCCAGGAGAAGCTTGCAGGCAATCGGGGGGACGTGAAGGCATACAGTCAAGGGAAAAGCCCATAGAAACCATGAAAAGCATCGGAACATAATATTTCAGCAACGTTTTGATGGATTGGAAATACTTTGGTATTGTGGCAAGTGAATTCTTATGAAGTAACATATGAGTAATTCAGATTTCTCTTGGCACAGCTACCAGAAGACTTACAACTTTCAGACAGGTTGCTCAAATCACATCTACATTGTCAAACTCAGTTTGAGGCTGCGCAGTACGCTCAGTCATCACTGGAAAAATGTGCTTCTAATTGACTTCACTTGGGCTGAATCCCAATATGCATACTACAAACTAAAAGTATGTACTATGCAGGTGGTGGTAAAGTGTGTACTATTAAGTATATAGTAAGTGAGTATGCTAGCATGGGGACATACTAATGCGTCATAAAGTTGCATCTAAAATTAGACCACTTCCACGAGCGATGAAGCCCAAAAAGTTTGAACATTAAACATTTGGCACGACCTGTTCACATTTCATTTAAACTTTATTTAATATTGGTACAATAACAAAAAACTCATGTAATGGCACGTTTATTATTACTTAACTTTTGGATACCTACATTTAAACGCTGCCAAAGAAGGACCGGCTTCAGGAAACACCTTCTATTCTGTGTCGCAAAGGATTGTGGGCTATATCAGCTCAAAATGCATGCAGGGTTGTATACTTCGAAAACCCCCGAGATGTAGTAGACCGTCCTAAGCCTACTGACATACTATATTTGCATACTATGGTTTGGGACATACTAATTGTAGTCTGGCATACTATATTGTATGCATACTCTGCGTATTCAGATGCAGCCTTGGTCTCCGTGGAAGTTAACGGCGTCTCTTGGTCCGTTTTATGTACTGTCTATGCTCGTGGGCCTAGTGTTCCGGGACCTTCGAAATTACAAATTAAGCGCTGGTGTAATGCCATATTGTTTAGGTTGCAACCCTGGCAGTGTCAAACAGTCGAGGGAGAAAAATTAATATGTGCAGGGTATGTGTCAAATAATACATTTTGAAATACTGGGATGTCAAAAAAAAGTATTTCAGTTGAGAATTGATTGGTAAATAGTGGTTTTATTCAGGTTATCCTGTTATCTCAGCTATGATTTGCTCCGGAGCAGGTTAGTTTCGCAGCATAAGTTACCATGGTGATGTAACCCAGTAACAAGTGAACCACCGTTATGATACTGAAAACCTAGGGTTAAACCAGAAGTTAGCTCGCTAACCCCAAATCTTGCTTCGTAGTATAGGCCTCAGGTACACCAGCAGGAATGACAAAGGTAAACATTGTCTCAGGCTAGTGTTATGGCTTGAGCATGGAAATTATATGTAACCAAGTACTATAGTAATAAACATTATCTTATTGTACAGTGTAATTTGGTTATCTGATATAGAGTAAAATTCCCACATTAAAATGTATACTTATAGTCAATTTTAAAGTGCTGAAACAGCCCACAATGTCTCTTTTTGGTGAATCTGTTGTTATCTGGAGGTCTTTTGTCCAGAAACAACGCTTCAAACCTGTCAGTCACTTCGGAGACCTGTTTATTCCTCACACACAATAAACTGATAAAGCTGTGCTCCATAATGTGTAATTCAATGCAGGGTACTTCATCACAACCAGCTTGTGTTTTCCTTGCCAGATAGTGTTGCCTAGATGGATGACGCTGCAACCCACAGTGAACTTTGAATCACTTGGACAGTGAAAGGGGCTATAAATATTTGTTTATAGCAGGCAGTGGCTATAGACCACAAGCAATTCAGATGATAAGGTGTCCAGGTGGCATGGGAGAGAACTGGGACATAATTTCCCTAACGAAACAGCTACTGTGTTAATACTGGTTGTGTTGCCGTAACACGTGACAAACATTGGATTCGGTATGGATTCCAAGAAGTTTGCGGGGAAAATTGAAGAAACTGGAAGATCGTCAGACTGTCAGCCAGGTCTGTATTTTATATATCTTGCTAACCAGGTGAAGCTCAATCAGATGAGCGATCCTCACTCCCTAAATGCAAAGATGTATTTTTATCCACAACTTTAATAGGATGTTTAAAGAGCTGAAGTGCTCCAATAAAATATTTGCCCTGTTTTAAATGTTCTGTTATCGACTAAAACATAATATTATATCAATTGTGAACTTCAGTGAATAATACATTTGTAATTGCCCAATTCCACTCAGTATGTGGTTGTCACTGTGGTTGTCACTGTGGATCCATTTTGGTCCTCCATAAACTTTCATGCAGAACTGCTTAAACTTAGTGACGAGGTGGCAGGCTTGTACAATGCTCACAGCATGGGCTAGATCTAATTCCTGAGAAAGGCTACAAATGATATGATCCATCCCAGAGCAATACAGTGAGCCCTAATTTCACCAAAGCTGTCATGGAAAATTAGAACTGCTAGTTTCAGATCCCTTGTTTTCCTGCTACAACATCTGAAACGGACCTTAATCTGGGCTGGACAATGACTAGGCCTTTCCCAATTTTAAGACGTTTTGAAGCCGCTCTAACAAAAAATGTATTATTATGTTTATACAAAATAGAAAAAATCTAAAAAGAGCTAATTGTTTTCCACAGCCCTGTGTGTAATAAAATATAATGTGATTGACATCAATTAGCTCATTCTTACCCCAGGCCGTTGCTGCAAATGAGAAAGTGTTCTCAGTCAACTTGTCCGGTAAAATAAAGGTAAAACTAAACTAAATACGACATTTTTTACAGGTCAAGCACTGCCTCTCTCTGTGGTCTCAGGGTTGCGAATAATCCTGATTGGAGAGAGAGAAGCTGGGAAGAGTGCTGTGGGCAACGCCATTCTGGCCAGACAGGCGTTCGACTCTGTGGGGGTCAGAACCAGGGAGGCTGTGAGGCAGCAGGGTAAGGTGGCCAGGAGGCAGTTGTCTGTGGTGGACACGCCTGGCTGGGAGTGGTTCCCTTCCCGGGGCTCTTCCCTGGAGGTCTGGAAGGAAATTGTCAGGGGCGTGTCATTGTGCCAGCCGGGCCCTCACGTCATTCTCCTGGTGGTGCCCCTGTCATTCTCTTTTACCCAACGGGAGAGGCAGACGGTTGAGGAACATGTAGAGCTGCTGGGTAAGCAGGCGTGGGAGCACACTCTGGTGCTGTTCACAGTAAAGGGTGGGCAGCTGAAGGACAGCACCCTGGAGGAGGAGGTGGAGGAGAGTGCGGAGCTCGAGCGCCTGGTGAACAGGTGCGGGGGCCGCTATCATGCCCTGTACGGGAGGCCCATGAGGGGCCACAACGCTGTGGAGGTGCTGCTGGAGAAAATGGACAACATGGTGGCCAAAAACCAAGGAAGGTTGCTGTTAAGCGATGCAATCCTGGAGGATGCTAGGCAGAAGGAAGAACAGGAGGTCAGGAGGTGTCAAGAGGAGGCCAGGGAGAGAGCAGAGGAGCTGAGGAGGGTCAGGGGGGCTTTGAGGAGGATGGAGAGGCAGGGGGGGGGAGCAGAGGCCACGGAAGAATCCAGAAGCCAGCAGAGACGGAGGACAAGATACACTGATGAGAGGCCAGATAGTGAGTCGAACAACCATACACTCAGTAGCTTGTTAATAGTTGAAGTAACAGATGCACAGGATTGTCAAGGCTCTAGGTTTTGCCAAAACATGAAGTTATAACAACAGCTTTTAACTACTGCAGTGTGAAGCTTTTAACTATTGCAGTGTGAAGCTTTTAACTACTGCAGTGTGAAGCTTTTAACTACTGCAGTGTGAAGCTTTTAACTACTGCAGTGTGAAGCTTTTAACTACTGCAGTGCATCCAGGAACGTAATCACAGCGCATCACTTTTTCCACATTTTATTATGTTACATCCTTATTTCAAAATGGATTAAATTTGTTATTTCCCTCAAAATTCTACAAACAATACCCCTTAATGACAATGAGAAACAAGTTTGAAATCTTAGCAAATGTATTAAAAAGAAAAAAGCACATATACATAAGTATTCACAGCCTTTGCCATGACAATCAAAACTGACCTCAGGTGCATCCTGTTTCCACTGGTCATCCTTGAGATGTTTCCACAACCTGATTGGAGTCCACCTGTGGTAAATTCAGTTGGTTGGACATGATTTGGAAAGGCACACGCCTGTCTATATAAGGTCCCACAGTTATCAGTCCATGTCAGAGCACAAACCAAACCATGAAGTCCAAGGAATTGTCTGTAGACCTCCTAGACAGGATTGTATCAAGTCACAGATCTGGGAAAGGGTACAGAAAAATATCTGCAGCATTGAAGGTCCCAATGAGCACATTGGCCTCTATCATCTGTAAATGGAATAATTTTGGAACCACCAGGACTCTTCCCAGACCTGGCCGCCCGGCCAAACTGAGTGATCAGGGGAGAAGGGCCTTAGTCAGGGAGGGGACCAAGAACCTGATGGTCACTATTGCCTTGTACCCACCTAACCGTTCCAGGTAGGCTTCTGGCCCTTGATAAACCAGGCGTGGGGGGTTTGTATATCCACACTGCCTTCAGTGAGAAGTGGGCTCTGATTTATTACCCAGGAAAAAATCACTTGCATGACGATAGTTGATTTGGAGTTTTATAGAAATATAGACATTTTTCTTATTTTTCTTTTTATTCACTTTTTAAACATCTACATTGTTCTTGATGATTCGCAGGCAAAGAGAAATCCTGCAATTTGAACATAAGCTAAAAACGCAGGCATACACAACACACACTATTTTGCTGTAAAAAAGTAGACAACAGTAAGTTACATTAAGGGTATTTTATGAACTATTTAGAAGGGGGCAATTCATATTTAATAATGAACAATATGTCCGTGTTAGGGGAGCAATGGTGAAGACTTAATTCACATCAACACTAGTTTTTTATTGCGATACCCCAGACTAGACTTTCCGTAACTACTACACACTTTGTACTAAATATAATTAATGGACAAAGAGAAATCCTGCAATTTGTACATAAGCTAAAACGCAGACATACAAAACATTATTTTACTGTAGAAAAGTAGACAACAGTATTACATTAAGGGTATTTATGAACTATTAAGAATGGGCAAATAATAACGAACGATATGTCCGTGTTAGCGGAGTAATGGTGAAGACCTAATTCACATCATTAGTTTATTGTGATACTGCAGACAACACTTTCCGTAACTACCTACATGCTTTGAACTAAATATGATTTGCAGACAAAGATAAATCCTACAATTTGAACATAAGCTAAAAACGCGGGCATACACAACACTCACTATTTTGGTGTAGAAAAGTAGACAACAGTATTACATTAAGGGTATTTTATGAACTATTTAGAATGGGCAATACATATTTAATAACAAACGATATGTCCGTGTTTGGGGAGCAATGGTGAAGATTTAATTCACATCAACACTTAATTTTAACTCCATTGCAATACTCCAGACTACACTTTTCGTAACTACCAACACGTTTTGTACTATAAATATGGTGCCGGTAGAATTCCAAAACCAAAACAGTAGTGTGACATCACGTCTACGTTTCTACCTGACCAATCAGCGATTTTACTGGAACCAGGGATAAGACCGCCCAAGCGCGCCGCCAGCACGAGCTTCCAGACAAGGCTGTCAGCCTGCAAGAACCTAGCGAAAAGTTAAGAGTTCCAGTGTAATGGAACCACATCTAGGACCTGGCGTAACCGTGAATCTCACGGTTCCACATGGAGGTGGGCCTGTGCCATATGACAGAGATTCAGCATTTCTCTTCGGAGAGAGCAGAACCTTCCAGAAGAACAACCATTTCTGCAGCACTCCCCCAATCAGGTTTGTATGGTAGAATGGCCAGACGAAAGCCCCTCTTCAGTAACAGGCACATGAGAGCCTGCCTGGTGTTTGCCAAAAGGCACCTGAAGCACACTCAGACCGAACTCTATGGCCTGAATGGCAACCATCAATTCTGGAGGAAACCAGGCACTACTCATCACCTGGCTAATCATTCCTACAGTGAAGCATGGTGGTGGCAGCATCATGCTGTGGGCATGTTTTTCAGCAGCAGGAACTGGGAGACTAGTAAGGGATTGAGGGAAAGGTGAATGCAGTAATGTACATAGACATCTTTGCTGAAAACCTGCTCCAGAGCGCTCTGGACCTCAGACTGGGGTGAAGGTTCATTTTCCAACAGTACAACAACCCTAAGCACACGGCAAAGATAACAAAGGAGTGGCTACAGGACAAATCTGTGAATGAGTGTCATGGCAAAGGCTGTGAATACTTATGTACATGTGCTTTTTTTGTTTTTTTATTTTTAATAAATTTGCTAAGATTTCAAACACACTTCTTTCAAATTGTCATTATGGGGTATTATTGAATTTTGAGTGAAATAATTACTTTAAACAATTTCAGAATAAGGGTGTAACATAACAAAATGTGGAATAAGTGAAGCGCTGTGAATACTTTGTGGATGCACCGTAAATACTGTCAGTTGGACAGTATTTCCTCAGTTTGATTAAATTATACAGAAAGTGGTGCTTGTACATAAACATTGTGTTTTAACTGCAGGTGTGGACAGCAGATCAGCAGGTCGTATTCCAGGATCCCACCTCAGCTGGGCTGACCTCAAGAACATTGTCCGACAGAGTTGTAAAACAATAAAATGGGGGAGAGAAGAAGAAGTAGACAAGACTCAAAACTGAATAGCCATAACGTTTTATAAGTATTTGCACCATTCATATCCTAGTCAGAACTAACGTGTAATGCACCAGTAGTCTTAGTGGGTGAGACGACATTAATACCCTGCAATAGAGATTTTGGAATATGAACTAAGAATACAGCAATTGATTTGTAAGCCATTAGGTAGGTAGGCGTTTATCTTTACTGACTCATTGCATTATATAATAATAATACTACTTTATTGCTTTTGTAAAGTCCTTTTCATTGCATAAGTATAATCTCAAAATGCATAAAAACGCATACATACACACAAATCAGGTTTGTCAATATGTACAGACTGTCAGCTGTTTCCAATTCACAGAGTGAGGGCAGTGTTATTTTCAGCGTATGCTTCATTCTTCTTCCTCCAGACATACCGCAGATCGATTGTGCCGAAAAGTTTCAGTTTTGTTTTATCGCTCCACAAAACAGAATCACAAACCCTCCTAACTTCTATATATGACTTTGAGCATATTGGAGCTGACTTTTCTTTTGCTTTTGGGTCCGTAGCAGTGTTTGACATGGAGTTCTGGAATGAAAAACTTCTGTGTTTAGTACACGCCTTACTGCGCTCACTGAAACCTCAGTGCCTGTTACCACAAAATCTTGCTGCATGTCTTTTGCAGTCACTCAAGGGTTTTTCACCACCTGCCTTCTCAGAACTCCGGTTGCAGCCATTGATAGATTCCTTTTTCTGCCCCGTCCAGGTAGTGTAACCACTGTTCCCTTAATATCATTAAGGGCCTTCGCTCTCTTTTTGTATCCTGTTCCTTGTTTGGGAAGGGCGATGATCTCTTCTCTTTAACTTTTTGGACCATTCTTCTGTCAAATGTGACAATCAACAAACCCCTAGCCAGTTCATGTATTTCATGTGTTCCAGCCCAAGCACACCTGGTTCAACTAATGAAGCCCTTGAGACATCACCTGTTTTGCATGTTTGTGCTGTTGTGAGGGATTCTATTCAGGTGATTGATTAATTGTGAGACTGAAGAAGTCATTGAGAATTGCACTTTCATTTTGATTTGAGGCAACCTTTGAAGCATTTGTTGTGTTGACCTATTTCAATTGGTTTTGTTTGATTCATTCATTGCAAGCAGCTGACACTCTGTACACATTCTAATTTGCAATGAGGGCTGAATAATTTTGATTGCAACTGTACATGCATACATATAATAAGCTAATATACACATACACCAATCAGCCATAACATCTGTTGGATGGGACCACACAGGCCAGCCTTCGCTCCCCACTTGCATCAATGAGCCTTGGCCACCCATGACCCTGAGGATGTCAGGAAGGGAGTTGATGGAAACACATTCAGACTATTAATTTAAATGGTGGAGGCCAGTGAACTGGTAGAAGATGGGTTCCTAGTACTGTCTGGACAATAGTAAATGGAATGGAGTTAAACCTATTGTGAGAAAACATCAATTTATTTCAGTCCAGACATTAATATAATGCCATCCTCCTCAATTATTATTAATATTATAATAAAGTTCACCAGTCTCCAGTGCTGACAAACAGGCTTTAAGCCATCTAGACCAGTGGCTTTCAACCCTCTCCTCAGGGCACACCAGACGTTCCACAGTTTAGATGAAGCCGCTGAACTAGCTCACCATATCATTAATTAAGGGCCTGATAATTAGCAGATGAGTTGAATCTAGTGTGCTAGCTCAGAAATAAATCAAATACATGGAGCGGCTGGTGTTCCCAGAGGAGAGGGTTGAGAAACACTGATCTAGACTAACCCAGAGCATTCAACCTATTAAGCTAATTTGAAACCTAAAAAATATCAAATCTAGAAATGATAAAAATCCCTAAGTGGCCCTCAAGCAAAAATGTTTCACCACCCCTGCTATATAGCATAACAGTAGACATGTAAACATTTTCTGTGTGGTGTGATGTACACTAACACAGACAGTAGGAATTTAAACATGTTCTCTGTGATGTATTGTGTCACATAAAAAGGTAAATATGTTCTGTGAAATGTATAGCATCACATACAGTACAAATGTAAACATGTTCTGTGTAATGTATAGCATTACATATAGTAGGAATTTAAACAGATTGTGTGTAATAAATAGCATCACATACAGTACAAATTTAAATGTGTTCTCTGTGATATATTGTATCACATAAAAAGGTAAATATTTTCTGTGTAATGTATAGCATCACATACAGGAGAAATGTAAACATGTTTTGTGTAATGTATAGCATCAAATACGTTAGAAATTTGAATATACTCTGTGTAATGTATAGCATCACATACAGTAGGAATTTAAACGTATTGTGTATAATTTTCACAAAAACATACTGTACAGAGGGGCTTGAAAGTTAGTGAATCTTTTAGTTTTCTATATTTCTACATAACTATAACCTATAACATCATCAGATTTTCACACCTAAAAGAAGATAAAGAGAACCCAATAAAACAAATGAGACAAATATTATACTTAGGTCAATTATTTATTGGGCACAATGATCCATTATTACATATCTGTGAGTGGAAAAAGTGTGGTGCAGGAGATCAAAATTCACTGCAGTAGCATACAGTTGTATGCAAAAGTTTAGGCACCCCTGACAATTTCCATGATTTTCATTTATAAATAATTGGGTGTTTGGATGAGCAATTTCATTTTGATCTTTTAAATAACTGAAGGACACAGCAATATTTCACTAGTAAAATTAGGTTTAAAAAAATCAGTACTGTTTCAATAATTTATATAATAATATAAATACAAAATACTTTATTATATTTTTGTATTTTGGATTAAAAAAGGAAACATCACTATACCTGTATTATACATATTTCTTAGTTGTGTACTTACATTATCCTAAATGTTTCCAACTTTCAAACCCAGTGAAATTTGTAATATAATTCGAAGACACGGGACGTTTCATTTTGTCTTCCGTCAATGGCGTCATATAATCTTTGACTGCTCTAGTTGTTATTTACAGGGAACCACCAAACATAATGTGAATAAAGTTATAATATTTTTAACAATACATTACTTTGTCAGTGAACATTTTTTTCTGCCGGAGGTGCTAGATTGGAAGGTTGTCATTGACGACGATGACAAACCCATGTTCCCACGCTACTTCCCGACATCATCCAAGTACATCTTTTGCTATTGTTTTGATTGAGAGACCCCTAGCGGCCAAAAACTACATATTGTACATTTAAAAAACTAAAAGTGAGATAAAATTGAGGTCTTGGCTTTCTTCTGAGAATATGTATGTGTGCAAAATTGTGTGCAGAACAATTATGCAGCAAAATGATTTAATTTTCATCTGTTAAAGTGAGAATAATGAACAAATCAAAATTTACAAATAAACATTTTTGACATTTCAAAGCAAATCACTGACACAGTCACAGTCACCCTTATTTTCAATAACAGTCATAAACCTTTCCTTCATGAAGTCTGTCAGTTTCTTGATCTGTACACAAATCAACTTTTTGTGCAGTAGCAACTACAGCCTCCCAGACACTGTTCAGAGAGGTGTACTGTTGTCCTTCACCATAAATTGACAGTTTAAAAAGGGAACACAAACTCACAATAGTGTTTAGGTTGGGTGAGGAAGTGGGCCATGTCATTATTCTTTAATCTTTAAGGCCTTTACTGGCTAGCCATGCAGTGGAGTACTTTGATGCATGCGATGGAGCATTGTCCTGCATAAAAATCAACAGAAGCTGCCTAATAATTATGCACACCTTGATACATGGCGTTGATCTCCTTAGGCCACACCCTCCATCATTAAACAAATACATATCATCTGATATGCTTAAATCCAATAAGCATTCCAGTTTATACAGCTTGGAGTTGTAGAATATGCATTATAATGGTGATATGGCCAAAATTCTGACTTGCCTAATAATTGTGCACACAGTGTATTTGTGTAATGCTATGTTTTGTTTATTGATTATGCTATTCTGTTGTTGAGGGCAGTAAAATTGCTGGTAAAAGACCCTTGGTCGGATAACAGTTTGTTAATTCAGTTCAATACATCTGGTTGGTCCCATGCTCTGATTATTTTCTGCAATTGGGGGCAATTAGGATAATCTGCTGTTCTTGTATCAATCTCAGGACCTTGAATTCTTGTTGTTATAGAAATCTCAGGACTATGTCCTTGCCTTATTGTTCTTATAGTACACTTTCTAGAACATTCAGGAAACACCTATTCTAAGCATTGTTTGGTGTTTTATCTTGTCTTTGACATCTCACGACAAGATAAAGATTGCCTTGCTGGTGTGCCAGGTCATACACACAAAACTAGGTGAAATCAAGAGGCCCCAAAGTAGGAGATTACCTAATTCTACTGCTAGAACATTCAATTGATAACCATTTTATGAGGGGACTGTATAAAAATACTCTTTACAATGTGATGGCTTATACACTCACCTAAAGGATTATTAGGAAAACCCAATCAATTTCTCCCTAATGCAATGATCTACTCAACCAATCACATGGCAGTTGCTTCAATGCATTTAGGGGTGTGGTCCTGGTCAAAACAATCTCCTAAACTCCAAACTGAATGTCAGAATGGGAAAGAAAGGTGATTTAAGCAATTTTGAGCATGGCATGGTTGTTGGTGCCAGACGGGCCATTCTGAGTATTTCACAATCTGCTCAGTTACTGGGATTTTCACGCACAACCATTTCTAGGCGAAAATGCCTTGTTCATACTAGAGGTCAGAGGAGAGGCCGACTGCTTCAAGCTGATAAAAGGGCAACCACTCGTTACAACCGAGGTATGCAGCAAAGCATTTGTGAAGCCACAACACGCATAACCTTGAGGTGGATGGGCTACAACAGCAGAAGACCCCACCGGGTACCACTCATCTCCACTACAAATAGGAAAAAGAGGCTACAATTTGCAAGAGCACACCAACATTTTTTCTCTTATCAAATTCGCACCTGACGCAAACAGTTCTTGTAGTAGGTATGTAAGAGATAAATATTTAGCATAATGGTAAAACATAAAGAGGGAAGATCTAAAGTTATAATATGATTGTGACTTCAGCTGTTTTGAAAATGGAACACAAAATAAATGTAGTTTTAATGCAGGTTTAAATGGCATGTCAATTATTTTTTGTTATTAAAAATAATTTGCATTTATCGGATATTGACTATAGGGTAAATGCAAGGTGATATAGTCTATGTAATTATTTAGGTTATGTAAATATAAAATCTTAGAAAACCATTCTAATTTTGTACAAATAGGCATATTATTATTATTATTATTATTATTATTAGAATGTGAATTATACCGGCCGGGCCGGACAGCAGGCGAGATGCTTTCGCTTTTCAATTGTCTGTAGACTGGCTAACAGTAGCTCTAGAGAAAATGGTTGTATGATCTTCTTAACCTGGGATTAATCCATACTAACTAAAATGTGAAAAATTGTTTTAACACATGAGATATTTGCATTTGTGGAAAAAAGTTAACCTGCAAGCCCTGCATCTGCATATTTATTTATGGGAGGAGGCAAAGCGGGGTCAGTGGCTCGTTCAGGTGCGGTCAATCTCACGTTGATTGTGATTCATGAAGGAAAGGTGCGCACAACCTGGCATACGACTGGTTTTATACATGTGAACATTTCTCTGCATAGGTACTTTTCCAGTTTTGGGCGTACGCAATCTTCTGGGAGGTAAGCTGTGCAATCTTTTATACATAAGGCCCCAGATCTCAACCCAATAGAGCATCTTTGGGATGTGGTGGAACGGGAGCTTCGTGCCCTGGATGTGCATCCCACAAATCTCCATCAACTGCAAGATGCTATCCTATCAATATGGGCCAACATTTCAGCACCTTGTTGAATCAATGCCACATAGAATTAAGGCTGTTCTGAAGGTGTAAGGGGGTCAAACACCATATTAGTATGGTGTTCCTAATAATCCTTTAGGTGAGTGTAGTTTAACAAGAATCCCATTAAAATGAAATGTGTTTTGCCTGATCACTCATGTTTTCTTTAAAGAATGGTACACATCTTATACATTTGCCAGGGTATGTAAACTTATCAGCAGGACTGTAGTTCATTTGTTCCAGCTCCAATTAACCATGGAATTAACTGCAAGTGGTGATACTGATTGAAGGCACTTGGACATAAAAGCATTTGAATGGCGATTGGTAAGGCAAACATATACATTTGAATGTATAAAAAATCCAATGTCGCGTGACGGAGGATCTTCACGTTCTCACCTCAGACCTCTAAATCATTGCGGTCCCACCACCTTATTAACCTACTACTCTCACTCAGTTTCCCCCCAGAGGGTAAAATCGCTGCTCCAGGATTATCTGGCACTTTTTAAACTTCCAAATTCCTCTGCAAAGTGAATTATAGATCCTCTGCCAGGAGTCCATCTCTGTGCGCCACAATGCCAATCTGGCACGTAGGAGCTGGGACATTTCACTCTTGCTGCCTTTTGCCAGGTTCACACTGTCTTTACAGATGAAAAAGACATCCAGGCCAATGAACAGGGCATTGAGTGTGATGAAACCAGCACGAGCTGACCTGGAGAGGGCAAGTGGGGTGCCTTTGGCCAGCTGTCCAATGTCCGGGATGTCCCCTGCTAGCTTGGGCAAGTTTCGTGCCGCTTGAACGTCCTGGAGTGCCGTCTTACCAGCACTTAAATATATATCTTGTTTTCCTAAAACCTTCACAGCAGAGGCACAGTCCACTATGGAATCGATGCCTTTTACGATGACCCCAGCCTTGGCCATCACCATACCTGCTCCCAGTAAAGCATTCCTGCTCTTTTCCAGGATGGGGTCCCTATTCCTGGCCACATCTTCCAAACACTCTTGAAGACTCTCCACATCATTCATGAATCTCTGGAAGATTTCAACGGCTTTCTTCTCATAGATACTATTGACTTTCATCTCTACAACAGTAGTGGTTAAACTGTTGACCCCACTGGTGACACCTAGGCCTACCCCTGTCATTGTGAGTGCCAGTGACAACCCAACAGTAACAGGGCTAAGAGCTATGCCCACAATGCTTAGAATTCCTCCGACCAACCCCACTGAGCTGCCAGCTACACTGGAGATCTTAGCCCCCATCTTCATTCTGTCTAGCTTAACAACACTCTCCTCTACTACAGTTAGAAACTGCTCCATCCTGGCTTGCTGCCGGCTGAACCGGCCAATGAAACGCTGAGCAGTGTCTTGGAACAGGAACGTCATTCTGAGGTGCTGGTCCCTCCTGAAAACAAAGAAATAGAAAAATGCTGTTTGGTATCTTGTATTCCAATTAATACGTTTTTGAAACAGTCATGGTTGAGTTACATTACCTGATATCACTCAGTTGATTTAATTGTTGGAGCATATTTAGCAAGGACTCTTCACACACATCACCAAGGTGGACCACAGGGAGCAATTTTGAGCAACTACAACAAATTAATTTCATAAGTTTAAAAGGACAGCAACCCAGTAATGAGGAGTGCTAAGCATTTATGGCATTTGAATTAAATAACATAAAACCAATAATGTTGTAATTTCTGAAAAAAATTACTATGAAAAAAATTATAATTCTGCTAATATTTGAAGGGAAATAACGGCAAATGTCCTAAAATGCCCAAATTCCAAAACCTCCCTGACATACAGGACCTCTTAACAGTTATTTTAACAATGATTTTGGTTATACAATACCAGACTGAGAGATTAAAAGCTTGAGAAACTCTTCTCAGGTCGACATTTCGGTATTATACATTTTTTATTCAAATATTTAGAGATACTGGATTTTTGATTTCCATGAGCTGTAAACTGTAATTATCCAGATTGAAACAAAAAGGCTTGTAATATGTCACTTTATGTCTAATCAATGTAGAATATATGGTGTCCCTTTTTTAATATGTGGTGTCATTTTCTCTGTCTGTTGCCATTGAGAGCTTGACCGGTGGACAGTACCAAAACAGCGGCTAGCTAGATTTAACCAATAAAGTTCAGTAGGAGCCCTTCCCATATTTCTTACTCACTGTATTCCAGCTCAAATATATGGTTGGATATTACCAATCAATAATACTTGATCAAAGTTGAAATTGTCCAGCTCTTCAGGTGAATCCTCACTTGCACTCGCCATTGTGGAAAAATATCCCGCTCTAACTCTTCATATATAGCTGTAATATTCCCGCACTAAGTATGCAGTTTTATTATCCAATCGAATCGAATCCGGTGTGTGATGAGAACAGATAAGGAAGTCAACTGAGCGCCTGCTCTAAGTCTAGCTGTAGTTTTTTTATCCAGTGACGTCACTGGCATAGAATTCACAAATTTACGGTGGCCAATTTGGGAACTTCAGAACGCATTGAGAATGTATAGTGTTTTTAGTGACTATAATGTCGTAAACATGAGCGGCACAACACTTTTGAGGTGTTTGGGGTCTGGAGTAACCCTTTAAATTACAGGGGAAAAAAAACTTTCGACAATATTAATTTTTTTTAGATGCACCTGTATATAAAATGTTCTGTCTGCAGATATGAATTATAATCGATTGTGAGATTACATACATTTTATATGACACATTTGTAATGAGTGTTCACAATTTTAAACCTTTTCTAATGTTTCTGATATCTAGTTGATCATAAGAGAACCCAAACCCTTGGAACATGCTTCAAGACCATGTTGTCTGATGACTCATTCCAGCGTCCGTCCTATACCCACCGCGCTGTGCTGGTGGCCGCGTCACTGCTGTTGGTGATCACATTTCCACCTGGTGACTCCAGCTGTTCGTCTCCAGAGGGTGTTCCGTTGTCCCTGCCAAAGACCACCCAATTGTGTTGATGCTACAGAAAGACTGTGGTCACAGCCCACCCAATCCTATCTCCATTTATGGACACTAATTGAACATTGATAAACAATGTGACCTTAATTCAATGGCTTTGTACCCTCAAATTCCCTACCCGGTTCAGCCAGAAGAGGACCCCTTGAGTCTGCCCCCTCTCTAGGTTTCTTCCTAGGTCCCACCTACTACACTTTTAAGATAAGAATTTCTGCATATCTTTCTGTCATGTCAATCATTTATCAACATTTTTTATGGTCTTGATAAACCACCATTTATCCAAATGCAAAAATACCATGTTTGGTCTCGATAAATTTCACATGTGCTGCATAAAACATTTCTGCCATTCTTCCCCTTAACCTGGGATCTTTCCTACATTTATATTCAGGTTGTGGACTGAGCTGTAGTCTAGAAATAAAAAGACATGATTTGTCTAAAATGGACATGATGAACCTTCAATCATATAAATTTGAGCTTTATTTACCCGTTCTCCATCATCTTAAAGATCTCCTTGCTGATCTGTATGTATCTGTCCAGCTGGTAGGCCAATACTTTTACATTGAAAAGACTGGGCATAAAGAAAGCTTCTGCATTCCTCTTGAAATGGATGAGGAGAGGGTAGCATATTCTGGCAGCATTAATGACAGCCTGGACCTCAGCAGGGCTCGTCCAGCAGGGCAGAGTGACAAACTGATTATCCTCAAATACAGACATACAGGTGACTGCCAGGCACTCTACAGCAAATAGAAATGAGTCCAGCTTCTCCATTCCACCCAGAGCGCCCTTCAGTACAGCCCCCAGTTCTTTCTCCAGCTCCTCACGCTTACTCTCTGCTGTCATCTGGGTCTTCATGAACTCCCAAAACGCCTTCAACTTGTTCTTCGAGTTACGGACATAGTCCAACTTGAGATTGATTCTGTCAGCCCGGTTCTTGATGTCAGTCACAATTTCCAGTTCTCTCTCCCTGTGAAGAACCCATTTGGAATGTGTACCGCAGAACTCCCTTACTGTTTCAATGTGGCTAAGGGTATCAGAGATGTACTGGACCAACAGATCCCCTAGGAAGTTGGATCTGTAGCAAAAGAGGTTTACAGTTAGGATATGTTTAATGGAGGATGATCATTATTAAATGACACATCCATCCACCTATGTTCCACAGATTTATTGGAAACCTAATAATTTTTTAACAGTGCTATTTTTGAGTATGGGCCATTTAGTGTTGAAATAGTTTGAAAGGTACCATAGAAAAATTGGATGACAGATGTCCTTGAATCATTTCTGAAACATGCTCCACTGCAAGCCAAATTACACACAATGATCTTTATCTAGTAGAGGCTTCTTTATTAGAGGCCAATTATAGCCCAGGCTAACAAACAATATACACAGATTGTATATTGGGTACAATATTGGCCAGTAGTAAACAAACGTGTTAGTTTCCAATAAATTAATATACATACCCTGTGGGCTATACTCACTACTGTAAGCTACTACTAACCATGGAGCTCAATAATTACTGAAGCCTTTCTTCTAATATCTCAGGATAATCTATTAGGGATGCACTGATGGCACTTTTTCGTTGTCGATACCGATCCGAATACTGAACTTTGAGTACCGATCTGATAGCAAGTACCGATACCTGCATTTTAATGCTACATACCGGTAATGTAAAAGCTGCATCCATCTACAGAGATGTCAAGCTTAATAGAGACATGGGACACGTGTCTGAACTACAAATGTAGTGAAGCTAATTTCAGTGACATCTTTTAGCAAATCCAAAAAGGTATTTTTGAAGTTTACTGTACCGTTCGTTATGGCCATTTTAGACACACTAGTGGATGCCCAATTTTACCAGCCACTATTTCACATTTGAGATTTGCTAAAATTTTCTTTTGTAACACTTAACTTATGCCATAATATTGGTTGAATGAGCTTTTAATTTTACTTTTGGAAACTCATTTTTGACTAATCTGTTTGGATAACGTCTGAGATTACTAATGAAATAATCCAAGCACTGGCTATATTAGCTCCTACCAAATCTACAAAAGCAAATTTCAACCTGTGATGGTCCTGCCACATTTTAGGAATAAATCAAGACAATAGCGGGGACAAATGTTTTTACTGACAGAAACAAAAACACCATATAATGCCCAGCAAACTCCATACATACAGCAAACAGAAAACTGTTGCTTACCTATGCTCATGCGCAATACCTCTTGGAAATAATGGGAGCTGTGAAGGCAAGTGTCAGGTTACAGCCGATCAATGTTGTGAAAGTAGTTAATGGACCACGGCAAATCATTTTTTGCTGAAAAAATATGTTTTGTATTGTTGCATTGTATGACTTCAACAATCAACTAGTTTGTCTGTGTGCGCGCATGTAAGCTTCTGGTAAAACGAGAGTGCCTCTTATCAAAATACAATCATAAACGCAGACTCAACGAACATCCTCACTCTTGTTTTTTACTGACAGCAGTATCGTCCAATGAGCACTTTCCGCTCTGGTACTAACTCAGCAGAAGGGCTCTTAATTTCGGGGATCTAACTAGCTTCTTACCATCTGTACTGTTCTGTATATCTATACCACAGCTCAAGCTGGATTTCTCACTGACTAGTTCCGCTAAATCAAATTATATATGCACCTCGACAAACATGTCATTTTTGTCAAATCCTAGACAAGAAATCTGCAGTTCAACAAGTGAGTGCATTTTATGGATGATTGAGAGAACGTGTTTTTATAACTACCAAAAACTAAGTGCTGGAGCAACAAGTCTAATATGTACTATTTAAAATAAACATGAAAGGAATACAACATCTTTAATACATATTTAAATGTTGCCTAGTCCAGTGGTTTTTAAGTTTTTCAAACCAAGTACCACCAAGTTCCAACACCATCATAAAGTTTGCTGAT
>JACXGM010000277.1:17872-81177 GCA_016801145.1 Umbra pygmaea
TGTAACTTTGGCCTGTTACATTTGAAGCCTGTAACTTTGGCCTGTTACATTTGAAGCCTGTAACTTTGGCCTGTTACATTTGAAGCCTGTAACTTTGGCCTGTTACATTTGAAGCCTGTAACTTTGGCCTGTTACATTTGAAGCCTGTAACTTTGGCCTGTTACATTTGAAGCCTGTAACTTTGGCTTGTGGAATGTGCACACCTCAAGACAAGTCCCTCATTTGTACCTATGTGTCACAGCTGGGGTCATTACAGGGAAGTTCCAATGGCTGCTACTCAGTTGAACTGCTTGATGCATGTATTGGAGGACACAAGCGGATCTTTGATTATTGGTAGTTAACACAAAGGTCTAAAATGCACATTCAATTTCATGAATGTTGAAATTGGTGATTAAAAAAAGTTAGACTTTGGGGGGCTATACTTGTTCAGTTGCTGTTAAGTCATCAATAAAATTTTATTTGTTTATTTGTTTAATTTTATTTGACAACAGACGTTGTCACAAAGTGCCACACAGTACAGAGGCCTACCTTAAAACCCAACCATCAAGAAACAAAGTTACGCACACCAACAGTGACTGCTGTTTTGTACAGGGTTTAATTAACTTTTTCTTTCAAACTCTTTAGATACTGTCTAGTACATATAAAGCTGTATACTTCAGTAGGTGGTTTCCAGCACTTCTAAACATTGTGGGCAACTTTTTTTTTATGTGCCAGAATGTACCAACTGCCGTTTAGTCAATGTACTCCCTTCACTTTCCCTCCCTCATTGTAATTCTCTGGAATTGAACAGCCTTTGTTGTTTCTTGGGCACGAGGCTGTTGGTGAACCCTGGACTTGTTCCCTGGGCTGTGGGGAAGCTTGTTGCCGGGATGTGTGGTAGGGAGGTTGGTGGTATGCAGCGGAATGTGAAAGGTGGCAGATGGGGTTAGTTTCAGGTCAGCTCTTGGAGTTGGAAAATGTAAACAATTTTGCTGTCATTTTATTTTTGTTAATGTTTAGCATTTGAGATCCAGTTGTATTCTGTTGTTGAATTTCATTGGTTAAGTTTGCTAAGATTACACTGTGACAGCATATTGTGCATGAAGTGATTCCAGCTGAACAATTGTCTTCATATCTTGACCTGGATGTGCAGTCCTGCTTATATGACTTGACCCAGTGTCCTCTCAGAATGCGCCCCCTCCAGTGGAAAGGCCAATGTCAGCGACGTGATTCTGATTAACCTAGCTTACGTGTCAGACGTGGACATCATTAATGACCGCACTGAAACGCCGCCTCCGCTAGCATCTCTGAATGTCAGCAAGGTAAGACCAGCCAATCTCGTTCACACACTTTGTTTCTTCTCTTAACCTTTATCTCTAAGTTTGGGAGTGAAATTGAAAACCCCTTTCCCAAGCAAAGCCCATTTGTTGTATTATGATGTGTCCATTTACATGTTCTTTGGAAATTATGGTTTAACCTGAAATGTGTTGTGCCTACTGCAAAAGGGATGTCAACATGATGACTTTGCTACATTCATCATGGCTACCTGATCATCCCTAGTTTAAAAATTTCTCCCATGTCTTTAGTGGTCTACATGTATTGTGCATGCTTCAAACATGGGGAAAAGGTGACCACCTAAACATTCCCAAATTCATTTTGGGAAGAATATGTAAGACCTTCAATTCATAACTGAAAGGAAGAGAAGTAAAAACTAAATAATATTACTAAATTGATTTTGAAAATGTTCTCAGTGGACACCAGTCTGGATTTAGCAGCAGCTAAATGACAAATGTAAAACTTTAATCTTCCAAATTTCTCTTCTAATAGGCCTTTTTCACAACAAATTGTTCTATTGTTGAGGATGGGTAAACTTATTTCTGGTCTGTAGTAATATCATCGTCAATAGATATTGAACAAATGTATTTCCGCCTCTTTAACGTTGCCAAACATTTCTATGGGCTATCTGGTATGAATTATAGATGTTGAGTCCATAAAGGACATTTCAGACTAATTTCGTACTCGTGCGTATGCGCTGCAGATAGAATTCTTGGGAATGAATAAGAGTACATACGGGCGGCGAGCGTCAACACCAATGGCAGCATAACACTTCAAATTAGAAACCAAAGCTATTGTACTCAAAAATACATGCGCAACTCTGGTCATTTTAGCTGATATCACAGAGACTACTTGGTGTGTGCCCTGTATACTGTACATATTTGTGATTGGATAATGGCATGTGAAGCCAACGTATTTAGAAAATAATGTTTAATCATTTACATAGGCATTCATACAGGTTCAAAATGTCGACACACAGTATGTTAATGGTACAGTAATTAGGGGTTTATGAATTTGTTTACTTGCATGAGTTGTACTGTACATGCATTTAACTTGCTAAAGTAGGCAAGGCAAAAAAAATTAGTCAGTCGCTATTAACTCAAACAGCAGGAGAGCCATTTAGCCAATTAATATGTTATGTTTGATAGCTTTCCTGCAATTCTCTAATCACCAAGTTATCATTTTATTACAAATAGTAGAAGACTAACATACCCATGATAGACGTTTCACCACAAATTCCATCAAGTTCCTATAGCAAGGTGTCAATATAGCCAAATAAAGGATAAAGTTTGCAGTCGTTGTGCCCCTGAGGTGAATTGACAATTTCAAAACTACGTGCAGAATAATGACGCCATTGATGTTTGCCTGTCGTGATTTCGGCTTTACAGAAAGAAAAAAAAACCGAGAAGGGCTACAAGTTATGAGGTTTATTATTAGTTTTATGTTATGGATAGTCTGTAATGCATCTGCAGATGCATTACAATCAAATAGTGTTACCACATTTATTGGGGCGCAGATGGCTCAGTGGGTAGGGAGTCAGACTTGTAGTCAGAAGGTTGCCAGTTCGATTCCCGACTGAGCTAAATGTCGTTGTGGGCAAGACACTTTACCCTAATTGCTCCCAGGTCGTTGCTGTAAATAAGAAAGTGTTCTTAGTCAACTTAGCTGGTTAAAATAAAGGTTAAATTTAAAAGAAAAAATTACCATGTTATAAATAGTCTGTAATGAAAATATAGCATTTACCGTGAGGAGGAGTTGGGTAGCTGTGTTTAACAGCTGTTTAAGTTCTATTATTATTGGCTGTAGTGCAGAAGCATAGCAGCCTGGTGATGCATGTCTCTTACCTAACGCTGAGCTTTACAATACAGTCCCCTGTTGGTGATAGAAACTATTCCAACAACACCAGGAATGTACAACTCCAGAGGTGAAGTGCTTCATTAATGTTACAGGAGAACTGAAGTGATCAGGGTTTAAATGTTGCCCACAGCAACGTAGATCCACACTTGATTTTAAACGTGTTGCCTTGGTCACATTGAACAGCTTTTACACATTTGTTATTTAGTATTTTTGCTGATTGGAAGTCGTGGAATGACATGTAGGACTATTTTGTATTACAACAAAGGCACCCTAAAGGCACTTTTGCCCTTGATCTCCTGCATTATACTTTAGCCCAGTGTACACAATACAAGCGTAACGCTAGTAGCACAACGGAAATAAGTTTACTCATCTAAAACACCTTCTGTTGCTAGGAATGCAGAAGTGTAAAAAAGGCCTATTTTTAACTGAGCACTTTGTAAAATGTGTTCTTCCCAGCAGGCTAAACTTCCTTTCATGTACTTGTTGTTTTGGTTGGTTTATTAAGAATGTCATCTCATTTAAATCGACTCTTAACATTGTTCTTGCCTACAGCTTCGCAACAGGGCACGGTCGGAAAAGGAAGATAAGTTATCCCAAGCATATGCAATTAGTGCTGGAGTCTCCGTAGAGGGCCAACAGCTATTTCAGACTATACATAAAACGTGAGTATTAACTCCCTACTGGGGCTCTTGTGTCCTGTGAAATCACTTAATATAAAATGTTGTTTTGAAGGGAACAAGGAGTCCAGTGCATAATTGACCAGTCTGATTGCCATTGTTTGATTCAGTAATTTTTTTTATACGCAACAAACTGTAAGCTGTACATTATTATGCATGTTGGTTTTATAGTTGTTGTAGAGTGGCTCTTTGATTTGGCCTAGACTACATTTGAGTGATTTATGACCAAAGGTCTTTTGTCTGATTCAATCTGTCTATTTTTAGTTTATAAAAATAAACTGAATCTCCCATTTTATTATAGCTTGAATGGAGAAAAAGAAATGCTGTATGGATTTGTGTTTAAAACTGTCCAGGACCTGATTGATGTACACTCCACCGTTCTTATTTACTTTCCAGATAATTATTGTAAAGTTTTGAAAATAGTTTGCAAAACATGGAGTTAACTAATCCTTACACATGGAGTTAACTAATCCTTACACATGGAGTTAACTAATCCTTACACTGATGCAGCTTCTAGCCAAATGTTCATGAAAGAGGCAATTGTTCTAGAATGATTCATCACTACTATAATTCTAGCAACAACAAAAAAATTTGAAGTATAGCAACATTCCTAAATTGACACGGTAATCTGAACCCTGTTTACTCTCAACACTGTGTAGAACAATGTAGGCTAAAACAAATGTAGTTCAGTGGCTAAGTCTTAATAACCACTTTGTGTTTTTGGGTTTGGAGTAATGTACTGTTGATATAGTTTTCTTGTAACAACATGCAGAATTAACTCCATAGTTGCCCTTATCGGTTATCTTCGATTTTCTAATCGTCATTCGTAACCATATCAACAAAGTCTTGATTGATTGATTCCTATGCAATCCTATAAAAAGCCCAAACAGAGTCATAAAAGATTTCTTAACTATTTTAACACAAGTCCTATCGAATAACCTAAGGAACTGTTTTGCTGGGGTATATGGTCTTGGTTTCAGTGAAAAATAGAATAATAGAAAGTGCTTCAGTCACCCTGAAATTAGCTATGTTTGTAAATTTAGTCATGTACTACCGTTAATTGCAAGTGGCATCAAGTCTATTCTATTAGCCTGCAATCGTATTTGAAGTAGGTCTTGAACATTTGCTACGTTAGTGATCTAGAACATAATATTACAAACAACGCGCTTTGTCTCCCTCTGTGGGAAGGAACTCAATGCTGCTACAAGCCCCTCGGCACAACTGCTTTGCTAGTTCGTGGGCTTCGCTCACCTTTCATAAAATATACACTTTCCTTAGTGCAAAATCTCTTATTAGCCTCAGCTGAACAACCTTAACGACAGCGTTGTAACCAGACTGATTGTACGTGAAAAGCAAATACATTTCATTTGTCAAACAAAATGTTAATGTCAATGTTTGTGGTGGTGGTGTTTATTTATCGGTGTGGTGGCATTGGTTTTGCCTTGGCGCAGCACTGTGGTAAAATTAACCCAGCGTAAAGGCTGCTTCACTGTAACACAGATGCCTTGCATTAGCAAAACCACAAAAATGATGCCACTTTAATGTAGCAGTTTAACATTTTTTACTATGTCCTATTGTAGAAGTTATAAAAATGTTAAATATCTCTTATCAGTGAATAGGTTTCTGCTACTAATATATTGGTAAACTGCTAATAGCTCATAATATTGTCCAACCAATATGTCACTCAGGTTGTACATGTTTTGTTTACAAAAGATGAATTTTCTGGAACTTAATTCTGTAATGTCCTTAAATTCCTGTTTTTGTGTAACTATTTTTTTCAGTCGTCGTATTTGTGATATGCGATATGCACCTGTCAGTTATCTAATGCCTGCTATGTAAAGGCGTTCTTTTATCCTAGCATGTTAATGTGTCTCCTTAAACCTTGGCCCTCATTGAGCGACCAAGGCCGCTTTAGCTAAAAATGTGTCTTTCTGTAGCATCAAAGACTGTAAATGGCAGGAGAAGAATATCATGGTGATGGACGACGTGGTCATCGCCCCACCTTACCAGGTGGAGAACTGCAAAGGCAAAGAGGGTAGCGCTTTAAGTCACGTACGCAAAATAGTGAGTATCCCTTCACCCCACTACTACCATTCATACAACATTAAGGAATCCGACGATTGCCTGACCAGAATGTTTTCTGTCCCGTCTTCTCCATTGCCTGACCAGAATGTTTTCTGTCCCGTCTTCTCCATTGCAGGTGGAGAAACATTTTAGAGACGTGGAGAGTCAGAAGTCAATGCCGCGGCCCCAAGCACAGCAAACACAGAAAGAATCCACTTTATCATCTTGAGCCAGAAGTTGAGCCTGGCAGGAGGGTGTGGGAGGGGGAATGGGTTGGGGATGTCACAACGTCAAAGGCAGTTTAGGTTTGTTCTTTTCTCTCCCCCTTCCCCCTCCCTTCAACTTTAGACCACGGCCAGTGTTCTGTAGCCCCCACTCACACCTCCATCAGAGGTGGTCAACATTTTGAACAGGACAAACGGGGGCCCCAGCTGAGAGGGAAATACTGTTATCCAGTTCATTTTTAAACATAATCTAACAGAACGTTATCTTAATTTTCCACCATTCGACTCTGACCCACCCACACACACCACCTTAACTTTGACCTCTTCTCTTTTGTTTCTACTCCTACCATAAAGCCTGGTACTCTTCTATTTTACAAAAAACAATAACTGATATCCTTATTTTAATTGGTTAATCTGTTTTGTAGGAGAATATTTGGATTGTAAATCACAGAATTTGCAAGAGATTAGGAAACTTTTTTCTAATATTGAAATATTTTTTGACAAGAAAACATTTTATTAGCTCTCTGGAGAACTTTTTTTTGTAACAGCTGACAAAGGATGTCAATAGTGACTGTGTGTGAATGGAGAGTAGAAACTCAAACCAGATTAGATTTCTATCAACTTGGACAATGTTCTCTTAGTCTTAGTCACATTAGTCTTACAATTTACCTGAGTATCACACTAACAATTTTTTCAAAAATACAATTTAGCTTGATAATTTTTAATGCAAAATTAACTTCCTTCAGCAATCAGACAATACTATCCACTTTTACCCATCAGCATTTGCTGCTTGGTCCCACCCGAATTTTTATTTAAAGGAGTTTCACAATTTACAATTTGATGTTGGATGATTCCTTGCCTTGACAGTGTTCTGTGGTGTAAGTCTAATGTTTCCTCAAGCTGTGGAAGTAATGGGGAAAGTAATTTTGTGTAAAAAAGAAACTTTCTTGATTTGCCAAAAGAAATGTAAAGAACCAGCAGTGTAAGGAAACGTCTAACATCCAAGCTGTGAAATGTTCTTTTAATTCCGGTTATGCCTGACAAGTGTTCTTTTTAGAGGATTCCTGTATTAATGAACATGCCCAGTGCTAAAGACACTGGCGGAGTAGAGGCTGGACTGTTTTCTGTTCTTTCAACCTTTTTCCTCATGGTCCTTGATTCAATGATACGCTCTTCCACCATGGGACCACATTGAAATCCAGTTCTTACATTTTCCATTTCCCTCCCTTATTGCCTACTGACCACTGCCACACTTTGGCAGGTGAAATCTGCTCTTCCCTCCTGATGCATTCCTCCCCTGTTCGAACAACAAAAACAAAACAATTAACTACATTGGCCAATTAATATTGTGTGCCACTGAACCGTGCGCATAAGATTGATCGCAGTTCTGTATGGGATGCTTTTTATTGACTTTTGGAAAAAAATGTACTTAAAGATATCTTGCCATGTTTGAGACTGGGATGGGGGCAAAGTGCTCGTATGGCCAAAGGCCCCTATCCCAGCCTCGTGTTTATAACAATGTAGCCTGATTGGAGGCTCGGCCAGTGGGGTTAAGTTGTGGCAGGCATCCACGTTGTTTACCCGTCCACCGTGTGTCAACGAAGCTGCCGTTGCCTAGGTTTCCTTCCCAGTATTTTATTTTTAATTTTTAAATAGTAACATGGAAATAAAAAACAGTAAAAACCAATGTTTTCAGTTTTGTAATGCATTTTTGATCATTAAGGTGTTACTCTTGTTCACCCACACCGACACACAATTAATTTAAAAATGTAATTCAGCCTCAACTCTTGTGTTTTGTTAATGAAAAGTTAGAATTACTATTTTGTGATCACTGGATTATAGAAATATTATCTTGGATGTATGGGTTGTAATACTTAATAACTGTCAGCAGAGGGCGTTATGTAACAACCATACTATCATTAAATACAGGTTTTTTGTAAGTTCTCTTTAGGGCAGTGGTCCTCGTCCTTCCATGGAGGGCCTAGTGTGTGCAGTTTTTTGCTTTTATCTTGTACAAGACTGATGGAGTAGCTTACTAATTGGTTAGTATCTCCCCTCACCTGGCAGTCTAGGTCCTAATTATGCTCTGATTGAAGGGAAAGACTGAAAACCACTAAAAACCAGCATACTCAAAGCCCTCCATGGAAGGGTTTGAGGACCACTGCTTTAGGGTCTTGCATTACACAAACATGAAATTGTTCCCAGATAACAACCTACCATGAAACGTTCGAATTTTGCATTTAAAGATTTTGAAAAATGCCTCTTGCTCTTTAAATCTCCATTACAGTTCAATAATGTAGGTAATGATAAGCCCAGCTAGAAATGGAATATTGTGAAGGCACCTGGGGACATTTTCAGGCTACAAAGGAGAAACTCAGTCAAGTTCCACTATAGGGTCTACCTATCTGACATTTTATCTGAACTAAAATGTTCATGCAAGCAACAAAAATGGCATAAATGTTTCAAAATGTAGAAATGTGTCAATGACCAGGACTTTTCATTATCACAATTAGACTAATGTAATATTTGAGGGGGTGCAGTCAAGATATTACATTATTAGTTGCAATAGTTTTTTCAGAGGGGTCTAACTTTGCTACCTTAACTGGAATGTTGATAATATGATTAAGGGGAAGTACTAGTTCGCTTGAGGTGAAATACAATGAAGGGGGTCCAAGAAATAGTACAAAACACAAATTCCAATTTTAGGGATGAACATCTGGTAGGGCGGAGAATTGGTGGATTATGTCTAGTCTACATACAATGACAGAGGGAGAGCGTGACATAAAGGAATGATTGACACTTGGATGCAGTTCGTTTACTGATGCGCATCGCTGATTGACAAATTATATTTTATCATAAATTGGATGCAGGTAAAGTATTTTTCACTTTTAATTATTTACACATTTGCTATAATTTTCTACAGTATCATTACTTGAATAGGTTTGGTATACAAATGTTACATTCACAGTAACAAATAATACATTAATTGAATGTTTATTTGAATACAAATGTAATTTGTGTTTCTGTAGATCTGTTAACAATACTCAGCTCGTACAAGAACCATTTGGTACGCTATGAGTGAAACATTTGCATTGCTAGCTTGATGCTTAGTGTTGTTCCTCTATTTATAGCATTGTTTAAAAGCCTACATCTTACTGAGCTATATGCCCTTTTTCCTTTATCCTACATTAAACTCACCACTCACATACAATTTATATTCTCCAGTCCAAGCCATTAACCTTTGTTTTCCTTATTTTGCAGACTTTCTACTGATACTAAAAAAGGTAAACACCACCAGGTCTTACTGCCATACAACGCAAAAGGTACATATTATTGAATATGTTGCTTCCAGCTGTGCTGCTGCTAGCGCTGTCTTCAGTGGAAGGTACGAAGGACTGCCCTGACTACTGTCTCTGCTACGAGCACTCTGACCTGGTGGACTGCCGAGCGCGCGGGTTTCTCCACGTGCCTTTTGAACTGCCGGATGGCACGTGGCTGCTAGACCTGGGTGGTAACGCGCTGACCGAGGTGCAGAGCCGTGCCTTCGCGGGGCTTTGGTCACTGCGTGTCCTGGTGCTCTCCGACAGTGGAATCCAGCTGCTGCAGCCTGATGTAAATCCATATAATGTCACACAATTTACTAATGGGGGATTTAAGATTGCTGTTTACAGTTGTGTCCTAGCCCAGCATTAGTCATGGATTGATAAGTACTGTGCTAGCTCATTAATTTGTGACATTACCAGCAGGAGGATTTGACAGCGTTATGGTGGATTGGATTTAAATTTTCTATGTCCTGTTGCAGGCTTTCTACTCCCTCTCCTTTCTAGAGAAGCTGGACATCAGCCACAACAATCTGCGTCGACTTCCATCTGATTTCTCCGACAGCTTGTCCTCAGTCCGAGAGCTCCGGCTGGATCACAACTCCCTGGAGCAGCTCAACAGCCTGGAGCACCTGGAGAGTCTGGAGAAGCTGGATCTTAGCCACAACAACCTGACATTCCTGCAGTCGGGGGCCTTTCGGGGCCTGTCGCGCCTGCGCCACCTTTACCTCCAGGCCAACCGGCTGGGAGCTGTGCGTCATGGTTCCATGTCCATGCTATCTACCCTAGAAGACCTGCAGCTTGGCCAGAACAACATCACGCAAATTGACACGGAGGCCCTGACTCCCTTGACAAGCCTAAACTTGCTTGCCCTGGAAGACAACCAACTACGGCAACTAAAGTTCAAGACCTTTCTTAGCCTTCACACAGCCGGCACCCACCTGCAGCTGGCTGGCAACCCGTGGAACTGCGACTGCGACCTGCAGCGGATCTTCAGTAAGCTGCTGAGTGTGCGCCATCTGCATGTGGATGACTACGAAAACGTGACATGCCGCGAGCCCCAGCAGTTGGCGGGCGCCTTGCTGGCGTTGGTGAGCAGCCAGTTGTGCATAGCGGAGACGGCCACGGTGCTAGTCATCACCGCAACAGTTTTGGTGACGGTGTTAGCAGCTGTGGTCATGGCCGAACACACCCGCAAGAAGAACCAGCAACGAGGCAAGGGCTTTGATGACGAGTCGCAGTCTCAAGACAGGTGACAGTCGTTTGGTGGAGGGACACTGAGTGAAAATGAGGATCTTCATTTACCAACAGTTATAAAACTGATAGATGGATATGTGCTATTTGATTGAGGATTACATTTTACACCATACTCTATGATTATTGATGTTTTATCAAGAAAATACACTTTTCCCACAATCAATGAGTGTTTATAATAAACTCTATGGACTTAGATATATAAACAAATATATGGGGTGGCAGGTAACTAATTAGAGAATCTAACAAGTTTACCGAAAGATTGTTCGATCAAATCCCAGAGCCAGCAAATTAGACGAGCCCTGAACACGAAAGTTAACCCTAAATGTTTCAATGTCAAGGTCTGTGTAGAAGTACGTAAGTTACTGGTAAAACATAAAATTATAATATTAAATGTAAATGTGATGGCAGATTCTTATATTAACACTATCTTTTTACCTCCTTGAGCCCTTTTTTTTCAGTAAACTTGGACAACTTAGATTGGTCTACTGCAGCACATGAATATTGGGCTGGGGCTGTTTTTCAGGGTTTGTACTATAGGACACAAAGTCATTTTAGACAATTTAATCAATCAATCAAATTTTAAAGCCCATTTACATCAGCAATTGTCACAGGTTTTTTATGGATACTCAGCCTAGAATGCCAAAGAGCAAGCAATAGTGCAAAGTTTAAGCACAGTTGTTAGAAAAAACTACCCACTAATTTGTTTTGTAGGAAGAAGCCTAGAGAGGATCCAGATTCAGTCGGGTGGCCATTCTTCTGGCTGTGCCGGGTGTAAAGTTTAAGGGCCCTATTTTAACGATCTAAGCTCATGGTGTGAAACGCATGGCGCAAGTTCACTTTGGGCGTGTCCAAATCCACTTTTGCTAGTTTTACAGCGGATAAAAGGGTCCAAGCGCCGGGCGCATGGTGTAAAAGGGTTGTGCTAAGCGTCTTCATTAATTAATGGGTGTGTTTTGGGCGTAACGTGCAATAAACCAATCAGAGATTCATCTCCCATTCCCTTTAAGAGCCAGGGGCGTTTGTTCCTTTTGCGCATTGCTATTATGACAGCAGATTTGCACTGTAATATTTTTATTTGTAATCTTTTGCATGTTTGTGTGCTGCTGCGCTTCCCTGTGTGTGTGCAACAAGCATAGTGTGCACGCGCTGTGCCTATTCCATAGGTGCATTTGACTAATTTGCTGTTAAAATGACGATGATGTGCTGCACCATTGACTTTAGACCAGGTTTTTTTTGGTCAATGCTGCAATCACTCTCCGATGCCTCAAGATAGCAATACACCCAGAATTATCCATAACACAGCTCCCTGTTAGACCAGCACTCCCATGGGCGCAAATATGGGCGCAGGTGCATTTGCTATTTAAACAACGCAGGCGCCTGACGGGAAATTGATAACTGCGTCGGTCTTAAACTAGCAAAGACACTCGCATTCAGACTTTGCGCTGCGTTGCGCCGGGTGCAAGATAGGGCCCTAACAGTGCGTGTCCAATTAAGGCAAAGTTGTTTCTTAGTAAACATAAAGGTCTTGTGATTAGTTCTGGGGCATGATCTGAGAGTTCAGATCTTCATGTGGGCTATGTCCAGTCTTTAGACAGATCCAGATCGGCTGTTGGGGAAGGCTGTTTCCTGTTCCAGCATGACTGTGCCCCTGTGCACAAAGTGTATGTCCATAAAGAAATGGTTCGATAAATTTTGTTGAGGAGGATCTCGAGTGGCCTGCACAGAGCCCTGACCTCAGACCGATTGAACACCTTTGGGATGAATTGGAACAGCGATTACAAGTTAGGCCTTCTCGTCCAACATCAGCGACTGACCTCACAAATGTTCTTTCGGCTGAATGGGCACAAATACCCACAGACATACGGCACTAGCAAAACTTGTGGAAAGCCCTCCTAGAAGAGTGACAGCTCTTATAGCTGCAAAGGTGTGGGAGGAGCAACTCTATATGAATGCCAATTGTTTTGGAAAGGGATGTCAAAAATTCTCATATGGGTTCGATGGAGAAGTTTCCACATACTATTAGCCATATGGTGTATTGGAGTTCTTCCCAATGGTCAGCCATATTCACAAATGCTCTAGCCACTGGTTGTAAAAAAATTGTCTGCTATGTCATGTGTCTGTAGATTTTTTTCCCCACGCCATCAAAAATGGAAATGTCCATTAAATATGGTTTTGTTCATGCCAAAAGTCCCACACTGCAGCTTTAAGAAAGGACCATTGTTGGTTAATTGTTTTCTCTCAACTGTATCTGTCAATGTGTTGTATTTGTACACTGCACCCCTACCAAATTAGAGTCCCATTAATTGTATTAGTACAAAATCTTTCCTGTTAATTGTACAATGTGTCTTCTGTTTAAATGTGCTATTTATTTTGTCTATTTCTGGTCAAGTTTTCATGCAGTTGGTGACAGATATTGTGAAAACAGATTTACAGGCCCACTGTTAATTTGCTCCTTTCAAAATTGTTTGCAAGTAGTTGTGTAATAAAGGGTCTGTGGCCATTGACACTATTCGAGTTTGGTTTCCATTAGACATGACTTGAATATAACCTGTAAATGAGTTAGGCACAAGAGTTATTAATGAGTAAATTAAATTAGTAAGTTGTGATTATTCTCAAGTCGTCATGCATGATTTGTTTTGACGGTGAGTGTAAATTAATTACAATTGTCTTTTTTACCTTTCTAGTCCTACATTATGCTTGATTGTTTTGGCATCAACACTTGCACTGTCATGCACTGCAGCATTATTCTCCATTCAATAATGAACCTCTGCAAAAGAACAGCTTCAATTAACTCTACTGGAGGGCTGGAACACCACACTCCCAGAAAGATGTTCCCTCATTTGGTGTGTTGAAGATGGTGGTGGACAGCGTTGCAGGTTCAAAAGCTATAGGTGTTCAATCGGTTTGAAATCTAGTGACTGACAGCCATAGCCTTTACATTTGTTTGCTTTGTGTGCTATCAGGGCCGGCCCTAGGCATGAGTGAACTAAGCGGCTGGTTGGGGCCACCAGGGGGCCCCCAATCAGTGCACAGGTTACTCCGTGTGGTAGGAGGGGGCCCCCAAATCAAATTGTGCTTAGGGCCCCCAAAAGGCTTTGGCTGGCACTTTGTGCTATACATTTATTTTCTCATTATTAAATGTCATACAAAGCGGTACTTGCTTCCTGCCTCGTTGTAGTCCTCAAAAGCGTGACAACACTCTTCTTTACAAAACTTTTTCATGTCAGATGTGAATCACTCTTTTGAAGTCACTTCATCTGGCTATTCATGGTCTGGCTAATTTGGTTCTTCGAACACACCTGCCGTTTACGATTAGTATCGCTGGATTGAGTCATCTGAGATGATTGCGCGTACGCGCGTTGGCATAAAAGGGGAGATGTATCGATAGTAGAGACGCTGATCACCAACACTGCTATTGGCTGCTCATCATAGCCAAAGAGCATGCCCAGTTTTTCTCTGCAGCAGAGCAACGGTTATTGCTTGAAGATTTCGAGGAATTTGAAAGTTTGATTAAAACGCAAGGGAACACCTCAAAGTCTGCAAAAACCAGGAGAGTGGGCTGGCAAAAGGTAGCAGACAAATTAAATGCAGAAGTGGTCACCATGCTATGGTTTTTTTACTTATTTTATAGTATTCTTTTATTTTAATAATTTTATTTTGATAATTACATAGCTAATATCATTTCATAAATCACTATTAAATAGAGAGTAGCTACTTTTGCTGACCTAGCATAACAATATCTCTTATTACAATGCAGGCAAAAGATGACACTGGCTTTTCTTGACAAAGAATTGTTGAAATTAAAACTCAAGGACCTAAGCGTAATGTCTTGTCTTTTATTATTCTTTTAATGTGTTTTTGGTTTGTTTTTTCAAAACACAAATCAAAAATGGTGTTCCACAATTCTGTGCCGTGCAGCTTTGCCACTAGGTTGGTCCAAGTGCACTAGCTGCAGTCATCATCAGGCTGTACCTCCACCACAGGGCTGCATTGTAACGGGTCTGTGGTCCGGAGATTGGGTCAGGGAATGGCGTCATGAAATACTACCGGCAGCGTTTTGGACCTTGACATATTCTCTAAAATAAAAAAAGACAATTTTGATTTTCAAAATAAATCTATTTGTGTTTGTATTGTATTTGAATGTTGTTTTTTGTAATTTTCTAAATACATTAAAATACTTTTATTAGAAATATAAATCTAAAACATAAGACTAACCTAGTATATATTTTATACGCAGCTGATGGACTAACTGGAGCAACAGTATGAGTGCGAGGATTCCCAGAGGACCTCTGTGTAAAACTCACCCGCCGGTGGACCACTCAGACTCCAACACTGACGGACCGCCCGTTAAGTGATGAGCAAAAAGCTATACGGTCAGCTGTAACCGCCGGCCTCCCGCCAGCTCTGTGCTAGCTGGGTTTGATTCAATTACTTTTTTTAATGGGATATATATTATTATTATTTCTCTGAAATATTAAGAATGTAACTTACCTGGGAATTTACACTCCCAAGCAAAAAAGTATACTTCGTTGTAGCTAGCTACTTGAAATGTATTTTATTTATCCTAAATATACTTCTAATAGGCTATATCGTTTTGTTAGGTACATTTTGAAAGTATACTTCAAATATACTTAAATATATTAAATACACATTTATAGTTGAACATAAGTATACTAGAAGTATGATACTGGAGTATGATTTAAATATACTTTGTTATACTAGGGCTGTGAACCCCATTTCGGTTAACACAATCTGTGATCTAATCATGTTTACATGAAATGAAACTGCTCCCGAGCTTATGCACCTGTTTTTATGGCAGCAAGTCCAGGATGAGCGTCGAAGAACCAAACAATCCAAGATCATGCCAAATCGTCAACAATCAAATCCAGCTAACGGAGTTAGCGACGTACGATTTACTTCTGTTCTTTGGGCCAACCTATGCTGAGCTTCAAATGGCAGACAGATGGACTTACAATCTCTTGCAAATTGTCTTGGGAACTTGGGTATTCATGATAGCAAGCTGTCCAGGCCCTGAGGATGCAAAGCAGCCCCAAGTCATGATTCCCTCCACCATACTTTAGAGTTTGGATGTGGTTTTGAGAGTGTTGTGTGTTCCTTCCAAATAAGAATATTTTGCCAGTATTGCTATGGAACGTACAAGTGCTCCTTTGCAACAGTTAATGTGCAGCAATGTCTTTTTTGACAGTGACTTAATGACAGTTGTCCTCCCATTCTTGTTTACCTTTTATAGGCACATCAATAGAAAATGTAGCGTATTCCAGAGCTTTCTCTTTGCGTTTTTAGTTAACACTAGGATTCTCCTTAGCCTTATTGAGCATTCTGCAATGTGCTCTTGCAGTCATTTGCAGGACAGCCTTCCTAGGTAGATTAGCAACATTGGTAACCCTTTAAATGCAAATCAACAATTTCTAATGTTAGGTCTTCTAAGATCTCTTGTTTGAGGCATTGTTAACATCAGGCAATGCTTCTTGTGAATATCAAACTCAAACTTTGAGTGTTTTTATAGGACAGGGCAGCTCTAACAACACATCCAATCTCATTTATTGGAATCCAGGTTAGCTGTCAGGGTTTGTAAATGTGTAGGCAGGAGGCAGGTGTGTAATTCCATTGGAAAATTATGTTTAATAATAATAACATAAATATTATAATACAGGTGCAATAAATTATACAGCAGGTGATGGAATGGAAAGGGAAAAAACAACACTTGCATCAAACTGAAATCAGAGTGAAGAGATATAAGCAATAATGAAACATGAAAATGATCTGAAACACTAGAAGACGGATTGGGTGAAACCAACACTAAACACAAAATACTAGCAAGGTAGAGCGCAACCTACAAAGACTCAGAAATATGCAATGTAAACAGGGACTAAGACTTAAACAGTGTGTGTAGCAAGACTGGAGACAAGTAACAGGAATGCCCAACAGAAAACAATGAACAACAAGGGAACATGCAAACAGAGGGAGACCAAATACATGTATCAATGAGACTTAATAAGAGCAGGTGTGCATAATTATTGACAAGCCAGGACAAGTCCGTCCGTGTATGGGAATTTGATTACATGTCCATGGAGAACTGGAAAGAGGCATTGCATTGTTGTGGAATTTAAACCACCAGTGAGAAGGAACCAAAACTAGCTGACTTGTTAGTGTACACAGAGTTTACTAAAAAGAAAGGTTTTGTACAACTCACCTTAGCAGTTTGTGTTTCTGGTGGCTGCTTTTTTGTCCCTGTGTACACAAACAAAGTTCTCAATGCTCGAGTCCATGTGTACAGCTCCTGGTGATACTTCAAGCAAAGTTTCATGCTGTGTTGAGCCTTCTTAGTGTTTTAAAAATAGTGATTTTGATGCTATCATAGTAGTGCCCCTATCACTCCCATTCAAAAGGTGATTTGACCAAAACCAAAAATACGGAAAATCTTAAAAGTGGCGTTTCCGTCCTAATTATGCTTTTAATTAAAGTTTGACTCGGTTACATTAACAAAAAGACCATTGGTTTTGGCAAGAGTTATGCTTTCTTACCTCACCTTTCTTACCAATTTTCATACTTGGTTTTAACTTCAGCATATCGTCTAGATCGTCTACATGCCTAAATGCATTGACTTGCTGCCACCTGTAGTTGAACAGTTTTACCTAGTAAAGTGGCCGGTAAGTGTATATTTCCTATATACATGGTTAAGAGCTGCCTTTAATAAGGAATAAAAAATAATTCAAGCTCCCACACAGATTAAAACTAGTTTCAATATATCTAGCAGTGTCATGATGTGGAAAATTAAATTGCTAATAATCCAGTTGCTATTTTAGAATAAATAAAAATGTTTTATAACAAGTATTACTTGGATTTAAGTTATGTAAATACTATTAAATCTGAGATTATATGGAAAATGTCTAAGGATATATTTAAGATTGTTCAATTTTTTCTATTAGGGATTTGGCATGTGAAATGTTGAGAGTAGTTTGGAACAAAAACAAAATGCTGTGTGTTCTGAAAGGCTTGAATCCGTATCAGAGGGAAAATGGTCTGACATATGGGCCTGGCCTTCTGAACAACATCAGCAGATTACTGCTGTGATTAAAAACCAGAGGAGGAAACTGACCACCACATGGGTAGAAAACAGGCAGTCCCTAAGCTCAAATCCCCTGGACAAAACATATCTAAGAGAAGGATAATGACTAGAAACTGAACCTTATTAGTGCTGATGTGGTTTTTAAATCCCTATTTCATCTAGAGAGGAAGTTCACATTCAGCAGTAGGGAGATGGAACAGCGATCCATGTGACCAAAACTATTATCAGATCAACAAATAACAATATGACATAACACTGACACAGTAATGCGCATAAGTATTTTACTCGGCAGAACACATTGTGAACATAACTGCAGCCTAATCTTAGATTTATACTAACATCTGCTGTTCAACTCTAATGTCAACAATAACCCTATCTAAACTGTGATATATCACAATTTCTATACATAAAGAGAGGGAGGTATTTTGGACAGGTTAATCACGTCTGTAAAATAGATGACACACAGAGTTATTACCAAGGTTTATTAGAGATATGATATAAATAATGTAAAATAGGAAATCAAATTACATGACAGACTATGGGGCTTAGTGGAAAGACAATGCCAAAAATCAAGCCTTACAAACGAGTAAATGTTAGCAAAACTGTAGCGAAAGCAAATTCACACTACAGCACGAGATGGACAGGCATTAATGTGACAACAACACAAAGGGATGTGTGTCCCCTAGTGGCCGTACAACAACACCTCACTTGCATCTGGTTTCCTATCCAGTTACTGACCAGGAGTGACCCTGCTTAGCTTTTTTCTCAAGCGCTAAATTAACTAATAAAAAGTGCATTGGTAAATTATAAATAGAAAAACATGTTCTGATGTAAATTACTTAAACACTTGGTTACACTTTATTTGGAGAGGTGCTCTACAGATAGTTTGTTGATAGTCATATCATCAACAAACTATCTGTTGATAAGGATATCTTATATCTGTTGATATAGGGACCACAATGGAAATAAGTCTTCGGGCTTTATTGTGTCATCCCTGACTATTTATGTATTTTAATGTATGACACAGAGTACTGCTTCATATTTTATATTTAAGTGGTCAAATAAAATCAATCAATCAATCAAGCAACTAATTGTGTAGTTTAAGGATAGGGCTAAGTTTAGAATATGTTTTAGGGTAATGGTAAAGGTTAGGCTTAACATTAGGGGAAGGGTTAAAGTTAGGATTAGTGTTAGACTACGGTAATAATCTTTTTAGATTATCGAATCATGCAAATTTGGAGGATTAAATTAAAGTATTTTTACGTTTGTATTTAAATGTATGATTTAATTGTTTATTTTTGCAATTGGCACAGTTATAAACTATGCACTGCTGCATACAAATAATAATTTAATATCCATTTAGCGTTTTAACCCTATCATTTTTACAGTCTATGGTTTTTAACGAAGACCTTTATTTAGAAGAACAAATACGAAATCCGGAAGTGATATTTTTGCTAATAAAAATATATCTGAGACATATTTAAACGCCAGTGTGACCTATGCATCACAGGCTCCAGTGCATGATATAAATAACGAATGAGGCATGAGGTTGTGTTGTATTTGGCCAAAATACCACGGCTAAAGCTGCAAGACGCATCGCAATCATATATTGTATAATTCGCAATATACAAACACCCCAGGTGACGTATTATTTTTATAAACCTGTGAACAACCCAATTAGAGCAGTAAAAAGTGATGTGATGTCATACCCATTGTATATACAGCCAATCAGCATACAGGATTTAATTCAGCATGAGCGATGTTTTATTATACTATGACCAGCAACATCCTAACACGGAAGTATATTTGTAAGTCCTATGAAACCCTGGATGCTAAAAAAGTCTGATCAATAAGATTGTCCACGATCTGTCGTTTCCAATGGGAAACTAGAATGGTCACTGAGTTTCCTTTTTAGAAAAGACGACCTTCAGATTTATACATCCGGTGGGCACTCTGGTTACTGTCCATCTGTGCTGTTGTCTCAGTGAATGTTATGAGACAGCTATCTGTAACTTTATTACTTTAACAACGGCCGAAAGAGTATCTATTTGCTACAGCATTTCTTTCGTCACGACTCGAATGGTTGGGTTACCGAATAGATACCTCCAGGAGCGTGTTTTTCGGGCGAGGTTAGTTTAACAGCTGACGTTATTGTAACAATTAGCACAGTAGCGACCTATTATAAGCAATGCTTACTATGCTAACTATTACTTTTCAGGCCTGCTGGCTGGCGGTAGTGATTTGGCTTACTGTACTTGGCTAGCTAGTAACAGTTTAACCAAAACATTCTAGCTAGTTAGCTATGGTTGTACTCAATCATTATCTGGCAGAGGAGGTGAGATCAGTATAATGGAGATCATCATGTGTATAGAGATTCATGCTCCCTAATAAAAACTGTAGACATGCAATATGTGACAGTATAGCTGCCCAGTTTGAAATCATTAACATTGTTGAGTGAATGAGAAAGACAGTATTTTATTAATTGTATTTGGTTGAACATTAATTAAATAGAATTTGAGGCTAATAAATTTTGTAATTTTTAAGGAATGGTATCTTACATCAGTGGGCTTCTGCAAAAACACATATCAGCTTCCAGTAATATTCCTAAATAAAACTTGATATTAATGATCTGTCATTTTCATAAATAAGGGTTTCGACAGCTTTTGGGGCACATCCATATACCAATTCTCTGAATAATTGTACAGACTACATCTGACACGAGGCTCCTTTGTTTGTGTTTTGTACATCACTACGTGCATGTAAATGTATTCTGTCCGTGCTTCAGTAATATTGCATACAGCTATATAGATATGCATAATAAGACCACATGGATTTTTTTGGACATAGTGTAAAAGGGCTTCTTGTTGAGATTTGGGAAGTTGGTGAATATTTACTTCGACTCACCAAAGCTGTTGTTGTAATGCCTCTCTCTGTTGTTTAGTTCTTGCACAGAAATAGTGGTCATTATTGGACATTAAAATCACACAACATTGCATCACAATATGTTTTGAGTTCTGGAAATATCATCACATATTCTTTGTGACCTGTGGTAATAATACTATTTTTGCAAGGACCTTGGCAAAACCCTGCACTAGCGATGAAATACCAGCGCACTAAAATGGGCCCATTAACTAAATCACAGTGTGATTGAATAACTCTGACATGACAGATGACCAGGCCTAAAGTATTTTTTTGCTTTACTGAACCTTTTTGCACATAGATTAAAAATGCACCTCCACTGTAACACCTAGTTACACCACAAGAGATACAATGCATGAGTATGTATGTATATTGTCAAATGTGCCCATTGCTTTCAAACATGGTAAATAATTAAATGCTTATTAATGGAATGGCTATGTAACAAAAAGTTTTAATTTTTATCATGATGTGTCCAGTATAATTTAATCACCACAAATGAGATGAATAAAGCCCTTTTGAAACTTGTTTTGACTGAGATATTTAAATGGTCGGCGTCCATCTCGAGCTTGTTTATTCCATACAGAATCTGAACAAGATCACGTTTCTCACTGTCTGTCCAGGAGCTGCAGAAACAATGCTTGACAAGATGCATAGAAAACTATTGTGTATTAAGCACTATTTAAATAGTAAAATGTACACGTACATGTGTTAAAATGAATCCACTTATTTCAGACATTTGTATGCTAATAATGAATGATTACTGTTTAAAAACGGTTAACATTTACACTGAAGACATTTAATGTTATGTATTTGAAATAAATCAGTAGCCTATATTTTCAGTAATTTCATCTGAAAAGGTCAGTGCCAGTGCCTTTGAACGGGTGAAATATTAGACACAGGTTTGATAGTAGGTTATCTGTTAAACATGTAACACATTTTTAAATCGAATGTTTCCATGGATTCATAGTTATATTGTATGCATGAGACATAAATCGTTTTAATTTGGGAGCAATGTCCTTCAGTCTGCCCTTTTACTTTTTCACAGTGAAGGTCTCATCATCAGAATGGAACAACCCAGGACCTTGTTAAACAGGAAGTAAACCAGGTATGCTATTCTACGAACAAACACTTATTTTTCTTTACGTCCTGCTCTCCGTCTGACCTGTTGTTTGTTTTTATCATTATGTTGTTGTGCCCTTGCTTTAAATGTAAAGGTTGTCATTCCTCTATCCTTCTTCCTTTGAATCATAGCATGAATTCTGTGTAAAGTGGATTGTCTGCAACTCTGGTATGCTCACTTCTGACAGTGAAGACATTTTGTTTTTGAATTAGAATAGATTTACTAGCCCAGTGTGGGGTGGTGAAATTTGGTACAGTGGTGCCCAAGGAGGCTGGTGGGTAGTCAGACACCGATACCCTATTACCGGTATGTCACTCTTTTAGCTCTCCTCCCAATTGGTCATGTCCATAGCCATAGAGAGAGAAGAGTTGCGACACTTGTTGATTTCCGGAACTATTCGAGGCTGCATACCCCGGAAGTGGGTGGCAAAAGCGTACAACGGTGTCCAATGGGAGGACTCCGTGGCGACACTCCCATTGGACACCATTGTACGCTTTTGCCACCCACCTCCGGGGAATGCAGACTGGAATAGTTCCGGAAATCAACGAGTGTCGCCACTGTTTTCTCTATCACCCTGACCATGTCCGATTCCCTCTGACCCCGCCTTCTCGGCAACACCTCAGCAGGTGCGGGATGGTCACATGCTTCCTCCGAGAACACGTAGCAGAGCGTCCAATTCTTATCACAATCCTCATTGGACAAGGAAACCTTCAGTCCGTACACAAGTGGAATAATTACACATTCACCAGGTATACTTCTACGAAGGAAATTACAGGTTCTCAATCTACATATAAGCAGTCACTAGAGAACAACGTGTTTGGGGTACATTAGTCTGACTTACTACTCCATTATCCCGGGCAGGGCAAACCAATTTGAAGTGAATGCTGAAAAGGTATGTGGAAGACAACACAAGGATGGGAGTAAAGGTCTCTTTACTTGGCCATTGATTTCCAAAACCCATTGCCAAGTCTGTTAGAGTGGGTGAGAGGGTCCGATGGCTCAGTGGTTAGGGAGTTTGACTAGTAGTCGGAAGGTTGCCGGTTTGATTACAGGCTATATTTAGGCAAGGCACTTCAACCTAAGTTGCTCCAGGAAGAATGTCCCTGTTCTTACTGTAAGTCACAGGATAAGAGTGTCGGCTAAACGACTGAAATGTAAAATGTTGATTGTTTTTCGAATGGCCTTGTTCAATCGCAGACATTGTTGCAATTGGAAGTCTGTGGCAAGACATTAGGGAAGAATTTTTAAAATTGTTGGAATGAGATGTGCAAGCTGGTAGAGTTTTATCATAGGAGACCAGCAGCTATGAATGCAGCCAGTGGTGAATCTACCAAATATGAGATAAACATTTAATATTTGTTTTTTGTATCTACATTTGTGTTTCATTAAAAATAATACTTAACACAAAATGCTGTGTATTATTTTTTTTAAAAGAAGATAAATCATTTGACTGTATTTTCATTTCAGAACACAGTGAAAACGTGAAAGTCGTGCAGAGCTGTTGTGTCGGTTGTACTAAAGACAATGGCCAGTCATATTTGCATTGTCATGCATTGAGAGCTTAAGGTAGAATGGCCAGGTCCTTTAATTGGCCTCGCTGGAAAAGCCTTGACCTATCTTGTTGTCTATGTGCTGTCTGAAGGCTTGAAATAAGAGAACATAAATCCCCCAGTAGATTAGATTCACACCTGATTTTTGGTGTGATCTGCAGTAAAACAAAAGGGAGTCTTTCTGTGTTTAGACCTGGGGGCCTCTGCTGTGTAAATATGAGGAGTGGAGAGAGGAAAAGCATGATGCCATTGGTTTTGGCAGTAAGATTACTAAGGCCTTGAATCTCCGACCATGCTCTGCACTTAACTCTGCTGACAGTAATTAATGGTTAAATACATAATGCATGGGGAATACATGTTATAGGATTATTGCCAGGCAGTGCTGTTTAAGATATTAAGATTTAATTCAAATTAGAGTTTAGAATGTTTTATTTAAATAGGTCTAAATGGCCATCATAAAGTTGCAAGGATCAGAAAATCTGGTAGTGTAGAAAGACTTCAGACACAAGGCTTTGCCTTCTGAGCTTCTGCTGTTCATACAACCACCAGGGACAACATGATGATCCAACACTTCATTAAGGAATAGGCTGTTAACTGCAGACAATGATTAGCAAAATGATGAGTTGGGCAGCCAAAGGCCGTTGGATGAAGGTTGTAAAAAACAAAGCAATCTGATCATGTACAGAGCAACTTCAGATGTGATGAACCATGTTGTTAGTGTTAACAGCTGGTGTGATGGTCAGATGCCCACACACCTTTGGCTATATAGTGTATCGCTGCTTGAATCTTTCACAATCAATCCTGAACTCCATGCACCAAACTTGCTCATTAATGCCACTATTGAAATGGAAAGTGTTATTATAAGGAAGGTTTTGCATTTGTTATACATATTGAACAATAATAACATTATACCTAGACCTCCAAATAGATTTATGGTGTGGGAAGGTGGCCTAATGGTTAAGGGCAAGGTTCAATTCCCCAACTGCCAAAGTCAAAGCTTTGTCCTTCTGTCTGTGAGCAGGACAGTTAACCTGAAATGAGCTGGAGTATATCAGAGGCGGAAACAGGTGTAAGTTGGAAAGTACATCTGCTGAATGAAACACAAAAAAAAATGTACTCCAGAGAATCCGGCAGCAACATAAAGTTAATGAGCTTACAGTAGGAATGTAACGGTACGCCCAACACAGTACGATACATACTATGGTTTGAAGGTCACAGTACAGTAAATTGTACGGTACAGTTAAAAAAATAATTGAAAACAGTTATTAACCCTTTAATGTTAGACCCAACCGTTTGGTAGAGCACACAATGGTTTTTTTTCTAGCAAGGACATTAAAGGGTTAAACATCAGTTTTTAGTTTAATTGGCAAAATATGAGCACATATCCACAGCTATAAACACACCTATTGCTCTTGTAATTTATTTTGCCTAATCAGACTTTGCAAAGAGCTGCTTCAATACAAAGAGAAGACCAAGTTTTTGTTTCCACAACTGCAACCAAATGACTATATGGACAAAGTCACATTGTGAAGCCTGCAACCAAACAGTTATCATTTAGAAAAATATTTTGTAACACAGTTTGCACATGCATTGCCCCATAGCTACATTTTGTACTTTCCATATGAGTAAAACAAAACAATTGTTTACAGGTAAACAAAGGGTTGTTTCATGAAATGTGCACGTGTATCTTAAATGCTTTCTATACATGTTTGAGATAAATAAAAATAACAGGCAAGACATTTTTAGCAATATAAGCATACATTTTTGTCTGTAGATGAAGTGGAGGATTTTACCATGTTGACTCATCACCACCACTAGATTTTTTTTAAAGGAGTATTAAAGTTATAGGAGCTAGCCATTTATTTATTTATAATTTAATGTTTCATGTATTCGGGTTTATGTGCGAACCACGAATAGCACCCCATACCGTATGGTACGGTTACGAAAATGTGTACCATTGCAGCCCTAGCTTACGGTAAACAATGACTGACACTACTAATGACTGACACTACTAATGACTGACACCACTAATGACTGACACCACTAATGACTGACACCACTAATGACTGACACTACTAATGACTGACACCACTAATGACTGACACCACTAATGACTGACACCACTAATGACTGACACTACTAATGACTGACACTACTAATGACTGACACTACTAAGTCGGTCATGGAGGCTTACATATGCCTATTTTCCATTACAGCATTGTGCCAGCTGCACCCATCACGGCACGGATGGTCGACCCATCTACAAACTTCCAGCTTGGTAGCATAACATACCGGTCTGTATCAGAGGAAAACAAAACCTAGTAACTGTCTGCGAAGAAGCGGACTGGTGGGTGGGATAACAACAGTGTTGGGTGAAGTAGCTTGTACTGTACAGTTACATTCAGCTCCGTCTTTGATAACTGTCATGAATTTTAGGCATTGCTTTTGTGTGTAACAAAACACTACATAGTGTAGGGAAACATTATGTTATATAAATAGCTTTTTTCATACTTTTTGAATATCAAGAAATAGGTTTAACGGCTTCATAAGTGCATTCCTGAAAAAAGAAGTAGCGTTCTCACCTTTGAAAATGTGGTCAATGGAAAAAAGGCAATAGACTCCTACTGAGGCAGATCACATGCAGCTATGCCCACTTGGCACACTAACCACACTATGGTCCTGGAAGTTCATCTTGGTGCATACGTGTAAAGTCTGTATTATCCACAGTGTGGCAGCCACGCTCTGCAGAGCGTGACACTACCCCCCGCACTAAGGGTGCAGCCCCTGACGCACCCAAACCCCCAAAAAACATCACCCAGAAACCCTGCCTCCTCTGGCGAGACACCTGGAGGGAGCTTCCCTGTCTTTCGGACCTGTAGAGCCTCTTCCGGGTGGATAGCGACCCCTTCGCTGTTCAGGTCTACGGAGGTTCCGTGGCTTGGCCTGTGGCTTCAAGGCCTTCTGGTGAATTGCCCCGCTATCAGCCCATGTAGACTGTCGATCTGCGGGGCTGGAGGGACAGCCATTGGGCACCTGGGAAATGGTGCTTCACCCTGCTGCTGGGACCATTTGGGGTTATCCACCTTCTGGAGCAGCTAGGGGAACAGGTGGGTCTCCCTGGGGCAGCTCTGGTGTAGCTGGAGCCTCTGGTGCAGGCGTGCAGGTAGAAGCCCCTGGTTTTCGCATCAGAAGGACCCCTTGTGGCAAATCCGCTTGAGGAAGGGCCCCTTGTATCAGGTCCACTGTAGGTTTGGCCCCCTGGAGCAGGTCCACTGTAGAGGTGCCCCTTGTGGCCAGTCTGTTGTAGGTGGGGCCCCCTTGGGCAGCTCCGGTGCAGGCCGAACAGGGGCTTGTGGTCCGGCTGGGGAGGGACCGGTCTCTTATCTGGCTAGACCGGGCCCATGGGGGGGACCAGCTGAGCAGGGACTTGTCGATGAGCCAGCCAGCCGGGCATAGACCCGTTGCTTGTATTGCTGAACGGGGCCCTGTTGTGGAGCCAGCTGGGCAGGGACTTGTTTCTTGGCTGGCTGGACAGGGCCCTGCAGTTGAGTTGGCTGAGCAGAAGCCTGTCATTGAACTGGCCGGGCAGGGACCCATTGCTTGGTTGGCTGGATGGGGCCCTGTGGCGGAGCTGGCTGAGCAGGGGCCTGTTGTTGAACTGGCCAAGCAGGGACCTGTTGCTTGGATGGCTGAACAAACTCGAATCTGGGTAGGCAGGGCTGAAATCTACTACATAGATTTCCAACCTTTATTTTAAGGTATTTGTGAGCATATTTGGTTTCACCACACATTGAATACAGTCCCCTTAGTGCAATATTTCTCAAACCTCGCCTGGGGACACAGACTTCTCACAGTTTTGTTGTAGCCCTTAACTAGCTCACCTTATTCAAGCAGGTAAGGGCCTGATGATTAGCTGAGGTGTCAGAACACAGTGAATCACAGTATGTTGCATATGCAGTTCTTTTTTGGCAGCAAAAGGGGGACCTACACAGTATTAAGCAGGTGGTCATAATGTTATGTATTTTTGTTTCTCAGGTCTGTCAGATTTTCACCCCAGCGACCCCCAGTGGCCCCAGCGACTATGGAGGTACAAGCAGGGGTGGAGCCAAGCCCAACTGGTTTGGATCCTGCATCGACTGACTCCGCCCACAGCCCACAGAGTGAGGCTGTAACTACTGAGCTGCAAGAGCTGTCGCTGCAGCCCGGCCCCAACCTGCTTCCCCTAAGAGACAGGAAAAATGGTGAGTGTTGGTTCTGACTTCCAGCCAATGGCCTTAAGTCCACTAATGAATGGAACTCCTGGTGCACTGTGGATATATGGCACAAAAGGCACACGCTTCCTAAGGAAATGGGCAAGCTACAGGTATGAATTTAGGAAATAATCAAGTTAAACAGCTATGAAACGTGAGGGAGCGCAGAGAAAGATAGCTTACACACTGACCAGGATGAAGTAGAGCATGCTAAAATCTCCAAGTTCATTGACTTACCATGGTCCTCATACACACTCTCAGTTTGGCATTATAAACTTACTGACAACACTTTCCCTCTAAGGAGGCTGACAAGATTAGGAATGGGCCCTCAGATGTTTAAAATATACAGGTGTGCCACTGAAAGCATAATCCTGACATTGTCACTTGGAAACTGCTATGCCCTATTCAATAGCTTGTGGCACCTTCATCAGCAGGGATCATTTGGATGAAACTTCTCTTATAGCCACTAATCATTCATCTGTTTTGAGGTATTTTTTCCCACTCCTCCCTATGAAATTTTGCCAATTGAGTACAGTTAGAAGGGTGTCTGGCATGTACTTCCTGCACTAGGTACTGCCATAGAATCTCGATTAGATTAAATTCAGGACTTTGACTTGGCCAATCCAAAACACAAATCTTCTTTCTCCTGAGACATTATTTGTTATATTTGCTTGAATTCTTTGGGTCATTTTGGCCTAACGTTCTTTTCACAAATCTCCTGACATAGCTCAGAATTAATGGTTCCCTTAATGATGTGCAGTCGTCTAGGTCCAGAGGAGGAAAAGCAGCCCCAGATCTTGACATTCCCTCCACAATGCTTGACTGTTGGAATAAGGTTCTTATGAGGGTAGGCAGTGTTGGGTGTTTGCCATAGTGTTTTTGATTGTGTTCGAAAGGTAACTTCTGGACTCAGATGTCTAGAAAATTGACTTCCAGAAAACTTCAGGTTTGTGCAGGTGGTCTCTGGCAAAAAGAAACTGCAGTATAAAATATAGGCTTCTTCCTAGCAACCCTCCCATGATTGGGATTTTGATTCAGTTTTCATATTGTTGAAGCAGGTACAGTAACCTGAGATCCAGCAAGGGAGGTCTGAAACTCTCCAGATGTTATGTTTGGGTTGTATTTCTTTTTTATGGTTTTAAAGCTTTCCCTAGACTGATGTGTTTAAATATCCTCTTCTTGCTGTCATCTGAGATCTCATTTCCTTTTGACATTGTGTGTTATGCATTGTGTATGGGTAACACCAAACTGACCAAATGTTTATTTATCAGTCCCGTCAGAGTCCTGCCCAAATGTTTTTGTGAAGATTTCATTGGTTTATTTCGTAACCAATTATTTCCCCACCTGAATCTGTTCACTTTTTTTTTTACATATGCACATATTCCTTTTTAATATAGTTTTTCTACTAAATGCATGATTTCCTCTTAACCAACATATGGAATTGGCAAATCTAATCATGTAATATCACACAAAAAATATCAAATTTATTGCATGAACATGTCATGGTGAACACTCAAACAATCTGTAGTTGCACTAGAGGAGCACTGTACCGTAAGTGGTTTGTGTCAGTATTTTTCTGTTGTTATTTTATGCACAACAGTGATCTTGTTCACAGTTTATTACTGAGCACTTAACATGGCGCGATGACATTAAAATACCAGCAGATGGCGCTGATCACATTTAATTTTTTGGGACTTCTCAGTTTAGGCGGCAATCAGCGCTTGTCTGGGCGGCCGCCTTAATAACGAAGTGCTGCAGGAAACCCTGAAAGGAGTATCTTACCCCTGTACTGTTGTGGTCAAAAAGGGGCCTGGAAAGCAGTTAGCCATCATTCCTGCACTCAGAGTGTGCAGAAGTGCAAGATGAGGAGTTGAGGCTGATGTGCTGGATTTTTGGGTTTACATTTTGGTTCAAAATGTGCACTTGAGGAAAACACTGAATTAAAGAGAGAGTGATCATCTCCCAATGACCAGTTATTCTCACTTATAACCTCTCAACACAGGGCTACTCTTTCCTTTTGGTTCACGACCAAACAGCAACCATGGTAAGCATGACTGGAAACATTGAAAAGCACTTTGATTCACAAAAATCTCAAGCATCCAAAACCACAAGCATCCAACCACAGGTATCTCAGCAAGGGCAGGATGAGCTCATTATACAATGAGAAATTAAAGCCAGTATGTTATTGCACGTGTCAGCATCTCAGCACATGCCCTATAGTCTCTGTCGTTGAGCCATGTGAGTTTACATAGTTAAGCTGTTCCACCTCCCTGGCAGATTCCCTCACTCATAAAAGCTAATGTACCTCAGCTCTAACTTTGCATATTATCCCTTTGCGAACACAAACATGCACAAATACCTTTTAGTCATTTAAAAATAAACTTAGCCTAGTATTGCACTGCAGTGCTGTCTGTTCAACACAAATGTTTAATGACAAAGTTGGCCTGGGTCCAACGAGGAGGCCTGAGATGTGAAGAGTGCTTGTTGAGACACTAAACTCACTGAGTAAACCATAGAAATAGAATGAAAAGAAAGGCCATTGAACCGTTTGGCATGGTCAATGCAATTTTTGTTAGTTGTCACAGTGACAACATGCATCAGTGGGGCCCTAAGGGTGAAAAGAGGGACCGTAAAGAGTCGTACTCACTAGTTTGAGAGTTTCAGTTAGAGCAGTGGTCACCAATCCTGGTCCTGGAGATCTACCATCCAGACTATTTTCACTTTAGCCCCAATTTAGCACACCTGATCCCACTAATTAGCTGAATGAGGAGCTGAATGAGGCTACATTATTTGCAGTTGAAGTGAAAACCTACAGGATGGTAGATCTCCAGGACCTGGATTGGTGACCACTGAGTTAGAGAGTATATTAATATTAGCATTTATTGAATATATACTCACCTAAAGGATTATTAGGAACACCCATTCAATTTCTCCTTAATGCAATGATCTACTCAACCAATCACATGGCAGTTGCTTCAATGCATTTAGGGGTGTGGTCCTGATCAAGACAATCTCCTGAACTCCAAACTGAATGTCAGAATGGGAAAGAAAGGTGATTTAAGCTTTCTTGAGCGTGGAATGGTTGTTGGTGCCAGACGGGCCGGTCTGAGTATTTCACAATCTGCTCAGTTACTGGGATTTTCACGCACAACCATTTCTAGGGTTTACAAAGAATGGTGTGAAAAAGGGAAAAACATCCAGTATGCGGCAGTCCTGTGGGTGAAAATGCCTTGTTGATGCTAGAGGTCAGAGGAGAATGGGCCGACTGCTTCAAGCTGATAGAAGGGAAACTTTGACTGAAATAACCACTTGTTACAACCGAGGTATGCAACAAAGCATTTGTGAGGCCACAACATGCACAACCTTGAGGCGGATGGGCTACAGCAGCAGTAGACCCCACCGGGTACTATACTACGAATTTGAAAAAGAGGCTACAATTTGCAAGAGCATACCAAAATTGGACAGTTGAAGACTGGAAAAATGTTGCCTGGTCTGATGAGTCTCGATTTCTGTTGAGACATTCAGATGGTAGAGTCAGAATTTGTCGCAAACAGAACGAGAACATGGATCCATCAATCCTTGTTACCACTGTGCAGGTTTGTGGTGGTGGTGTAATGGTTTGGAGGATGTTTTCTTTGCACACTTTAGGCCCCTTTGTGCCAATTGGGCATCGTTTAAATGCCACGGCCTACCTGAGCATTGTTTCTGACCATGTCCATCCCTTTATGGCCACCATGTACCCATCCTCTGATGGCTACTTCCAGCAGGATAATACACCATGTCACAAAGCTCAAATCATTTCAAATTGTTTTCTTGAACATGACAATGAGTTCACTGTACTAAAATGGCCCCCACAGTCACCAGATCTCAACCCAATAGAGCATCTTTGGGATGTGGTGGAATAGGAGCTTCGTGACCTATGTATCCCACACATCTCCATCAACTGCAAGATGCTATCCTATCAATATGGGCCAACATTTCTAAAGAATGCTTTCAGCACCTTGTTGAATCAATGCCACATAGAATTAAGGCTGTTCTGAAGGCGGAAGGGGGTCAAACACAGTATTAGTATGGTGTTCCTAATAATCCTTTAGGTGAGTGTATTTTGATGATTTACCAATAGAATTATGAAGCAATTAAATCCAGTACTCTCCACTTCCTCTTCACCAACAAGGCAGGCCACTAGTGAGTCTGCGACGTGCCGCATATTGGTTTAATGCGGAAGTAGGCAGCTAAATTTAATGGCTGCCGCTCTGACTATTCTGTTACATTGATTTGAATTGGAATGGCGTGCTTTTTGAGACACTAAACCAGGGCTGTTTCTAGCTGGGGGCAAACGCTGTTTGCCTGGCAACACTATATTATGCCAGCCACACAAACTCTTTTCAGAATAAAAGCGCTCATTTTAATTCACTGCAATAATCATTGTGAATTCATTAAAAAGCTAGGGAATTGTAACCAAATGCAATTGTATTGTGTGTAAAGAAACAATAAGAATATGTGATTGCAAAAAAACCCATTTAATTCAATTTATTATACAGTAACAAATTCGTTGTACACAGAATTTGATTGAATATATTGTCAGTGTCTCGTGTGAAAACATGATTACGTTTGAAAAACACTCACTAGAGTCTGTTTTATCAAACAGAGTTTTAGCAACACATGAACATGGACCCACTACCTATCTATGCAATGAATTAACAATGATTATTGTTGTAAATTAGGAGCGCTGTTATTTTGAAAATGACCTCTCAATACTTTGATAGGAATATAAGTGACATCTATGTAACCAATCACACCTGAAAACCCTGAAATATGAAATGAACTACTTGGTGCTCCGAGTCATAAAACTAAATACCAACTAAATGATTGCTTTGACTGATGCCATTCTGTGGAATTCTTATTTGATGGCTCTAGGGCTGCAGTTATCGATTATTTTAATAATCGAGTATTCTAATGATTATTTCATTGATTAATCGAGTAATCCGATAAGAAATACTTTTGTTTTATTGAACAGCAATAATACATTTGTTTAATTTTCTGAAAAAGCAACATTTTTATTCCCTACATTGCTTATAATATCATCTCTCAAAAAACTAAAAATATTAAGTGCAATTAAGTGCCATATTACATTGTTTTTAAAGAAAATTTTTCTGAAATGCAATAACAAACTCAAACTAAGGCATACATTAAACATGCATAAACATTACCTTAAGTTGTGCAACTTAACTTTCAGAACTACAAGTTTCAACCTGAGACTGATATTTATATAGGCCTTTATGTAAATATTAGTTATACTCAACCTATTTTCCTTTATATATTTGATTACAATGTCACACAGCTCTGTTACACTTATGCTAGTAGGTTGTTGATCAGCTATTTCTCCGTGAGAGAGAGTGAGAGAAATTGGTGCGCAACAATTAGCAGTTTTTCCGAAGGGATAGTCAACAATTCGGCTCTTTACAACAATTTGTGGTCACCCCTTTGTATTTTCTTGTCTTTATTTTTGGTAGTTCAGTACCCATCATTCAGTACCCATCATTGCATTAACTTTTAGATTGACGTGCTACCAGACCCGTGCCCAAAAATGTCTTTCACTGGATATTCCTAAGATTTCCACTGAATTAGATTGCTTTTACTTAGTTCGCCCCTCATGTACAATGATTTATAATGTACTTTTAAGTTAGGGACTGGTTCCTTTAGTGCATTTAAGACATTTACTGGGAGATATTTTTATTACTGACATTTTTTTGTTTGAGGTGATTGTTGCTCTCTGCTGCTTTTTAAATTTATTTTATTATTATTTTGATTTCCTTGCTGTACATTGTAATTTATGTGATCTTTCCAGGTCGTTGTTGAAAATGAGAATGGGTTTTCAGAGGACTTACCTGGTTAAATAAAGAATATATATCTTTGTTGTTTATGTCTTTGGTTTTGGGTCTGATAAAGTCAACTCCAGAAGTTTCTCAGAAACGTGTCATAGCCTACTGCCCATTGAAATGATTGTTGTTTGAATAATTATTAATAGCTTCCTCTTCATTATCACGTTTGCTTGATTTAACGAGGAGTGCTGATAATTATTGTGTTGAATGTAAAAGGTGCTTGTAGGGGCCCATTGAAATTACTTGCAGGATAACTGTGTATTGATTATGGATAACTGTGTATTGATTATGGATAACTTTGTATTGATTATGGATAACTGTGTATTGATTATGGATAACTTTGTATTGATTATGGATAACTGTGTATTGATTATGGATAACTGTGTATTGATTATGGATAACTTTGTATTGATTATGGATAACTGTGTATTGATTATGGATAACTTTGTATTGATTATGGATAACTGTGTATTGATTATGGATAACTGTGTATTGATTATGCATAACTGTGTATTCATTATGCATAACTGTGTATTGATTATGGATAACTGTGTATTGATTATGGATAACTGTGTATTGATTATGCATCCATATGATCTGGCATAATATTAATTGACAATATTGACATCCGTTTGCCAGTATGTACCACCTTAAATACTAACCCTATGCGCTGTCGTATTTATTTCCAAGTGTAACAAAGACGTCACAGTCCTTCCGAGTGTGAAGTAATAGTTTAATCAACATGAGTTCCTATGAACATACAGTGCTCTGTAATTGGTTGTCCTGCCCTGCCTTGAACATGTCCTGACAGATGTACTGAACAACTGGATGTATTGATTGGGAGGACACACTGCCATCTTGTGGCTAATAGAAACACTGCATCTGGTCAGTGTAATCGCCAAACATACTTTTCAGTGTTTATTTGATTACACTTTGTATACTGATCGTCATTAACAGCTATGTGTTGAGTCAGGTTGTGTGTGCTTTGTGTGTGTGCAGGGATTTGTGTGAGTAACCCTAACTGCCATGTGCACAGGTGAGGACCTGGATATAGCCCCCACAGCCAGCTGGATATAGCCCCCCTAGACAGTTGGCCTGGCTATTTAAAACAGTCAGGGTTTGGTGAGGGGGGGCACCCACATTCTGGAGACCAGGCCCAGGGAGGAGTGAATATGAGACCTGTTTACTGCAGAACCTTCCTCCTAAGTAAGACCTGGATGCAGAGGTGTGAAGGCAGCAGCAGTAACTGTTTAAATGTGGACGTCATCCTGCTTTAAACTGCAGGCTGATACACTTAGCGCCAAGCTAAGCTAATTGTCAGAACCTTCAAAGGAACATGGTTAAATCTCTGTGCTGTTTCCTAAAAGCATCATTTTTAAGGTTGTGCCTGAAAATGTTGTTCTTCACACCCGCCTCAAAAACTAACAGCTAACTTTAACACTATACACAGACAATCTCCTCAGTGTATATCTGTCTAACCACCAGTGACTTCAGAACAAATTTGACAACAAATACAACATTGCCAATACATTTAGCATTTTTTTATGAACAAAGATCACTACATAGATGACTGCATTAAAATATGAGGACAGAAGGCCAGTTTATTTCAGTCATGTTTGATATGTGTTACATTTTAAATCAAGCAAAATGTGCAATAAAGAAGGGGAGTTTTGCATGGCGTAGTGGGCTAAGTTGCTGCATTACAGGACAGTCTACATTATAGTCAGTGGTTCGAGCCTGACTATGGCTTCTCCGAATTTGCTTGGACCCCCAGTACAAGGCAGCGCAAATTGGCATAGCGCTGCCCGGGATTTGGGATAGGTAATTTGGATTATCTATTTTGCCTCGTCTTCAGCGACTCCTTGTGTGCAGATCGGGCGCCTGTAAATCACAGAAGTACACCAATCAGCCAAATCATTATGCCTAATGTTTAGGTGATTGACTGGTCTGCAGCTACGCAGCCCCATACACAACCAACAGCGATACACTGTGTGTTCTGACACCTTTCTATTAGATCCAGGATGAACTTTTTCAGCAGTTTGAGCTACGTTAGCTCATCTGTTGGATCACTCCACACAGGCCAGCCTTCGCTCCCCATGTTCATCAATGAGCCTTGTCCCCCCATGACCCTGTTGCCGGTTCACTGCTTTTCCTTCCTTAGACCACTTTTTATAGGTACTGACCACTGCAGACCAGGAACACCCCACAAGAGCTTGGAGATGCTCTGACCCAGTCATCTAGCTATCCGAATTGCCCTTGTCAACGTCACTCAAATTCTTATGCTTGCCCATTTTTCCTGCTTCTAACACATCAATTTGGAGGACAAAATGTTTACTTGCTGCCTAATATATCCCACCCACTAACAGTTGCCACGATAACGAGATTATTAGTGTTATTCACTTTACCTGTCAGTGGTCATAATGTTATGATTGTTCGGTGTATAGTTGGTGAACGTAATCATCCTACACATGATCTGATTAAAGGCTTACATGTTGGAAATAATCTGTGGTTCGGCGGCATGTGGTTGGATGAACCGTGTGAGTGCTCTTCACCAACCCACCTGGCGAGGGGGGGATGCAGAGCTACCAAGGTTTTAGGGTTAGTTTGAGTATTTTTATTAGAGCAACTAGGATAGGAGAAAAATTGGGAAAAATATATAAAGTGCAATAAATTGTTCAAATCCCACAGTGGGCCAATACAGGGGAATTTTTCTACACTCACTACTGTAAGGTAATCTGAATAAGAGTGTCTGCTAACTGAAAACATCTAAAATATGCAAAATACATTATTCAATGCATTATAATTGGTTAAGCATTAGTATTAGCATCCTAAGTTTTTTACAGTTAAATGAACTAAAATCCCAGGAGCTGATTCATGGTGAGAAATGTAGAATGCTAATCCGAGCGCAACACTCCATTATCAACACTTGTTCCAATGACCCACTTTGCAAATGTTCTCAGTGTTTTGTTTTGAAATATCCATCTTCAGCCAGTGTGTAGCTAAACACCTGAACGCTGATCAGCTGAGTTTGTAAGTGTGAACTGCATGTCTGTTCGTCCACTGTTAAGGAGGTAGTTTGTCTGGTAAAGGTACAGTCCGTGATGTTCATAACTGCATGTCTGTTCGTCCAGTGTTAAGGAGGTAGTTTGTCTGTTAAAGGTACAGTCCGTAATGTTCATAATTGCAAAAAAATTTTTTAGCCCTTTTTAGTCCGGATGTGTAAGTCAGTGGTCCTTAAACCCTTCCATGGATGGCCTAGTGGAGGGCCTAGTAGTGATCCTAACCAATTAGTAAGCTACTCCATCAGGCTACATCAGGCTTATACAAGGTAAAAGCGAAAACCTGCATACACTAGGCCCTCCATGGAAGGGTTTGAGGACCACTGCTGTAAGTGAACCCCATTTGTAAATGAAAAATTGGAGTATGTGATAGCAATAAAAAAACATTTTTTAATAACATCTTTATATTAACAAAAGCAACAACTATGTTCTACACACAATTTGATTGATAATATTGTCAGTGTCACAATTACATTTGAAATACATTCACTAGAGTCTATTTAATCCAACAATAGCCTACGGTATTTTAGCAACACATGAACATGGAACCACTACCCATCTATGCAATGAATTAACAATGATTATTTCAATGAATTACGAGCACTATTATTTTTGAAAAGACAAATCAGAGTTTGTGTTGCCGGGATAACATAGTGTTGCCATGCAAACGGTTTCGCTTATAGCTCGGGCTGGCCCTGTATGCACAATCTAAGTAGAATCATCGTTTTACCGTAGTTAGCTTGAAACCTGAGATGTTCTCAAGGCTATTGCTGGCATCCATTAACTGAGCGTCAGGCAGGGAATCCCCAAAACATTTATGAGGTATGATTTGCAGAAGTAGAGGAAGTTCCGTTGACAGAGCTGTCAATCCAACCAGAGCTATGCGGTGATGTATAATGAGTTTGCAGGGCGAGCGCAACCTCTAGAGAACAAGAGAGAAAATATGAACCTTAATATTTCAGGGAAATAAACTTAAGTCCAGAGCGGGGACCCATTTTAGCTCTAGGGCACCTAAATTCACATTCTTTAGAACCTAGAGGCCTAAACAGTTCTAAATATCGGCAAAATGCACGGAATGCATCTTTAACTACTGTAGCATATTGAAATCTTCAATGTAGAGTTTCAATTTTTTGCTAACACTGCTTAGCAGCTGTGCTGACAGCGCTAGTTAGAGATTTCCTTTAAACTCTATGCAGAGACATAAAAAAGGCATCCAGACGTGCATTTGACACTGGAGAAGTAGTTAAAATCCAGATGTATCTGACTAACGTCCGTTATAATCAGGTATGGGATCCCCTGGAGGTTTCCTCTGAGTCTGGCAGGGGAAGGCACACTGATGTGACTAACAGAGTGACTGAGGAGGAATACCAGTGTGTCTGTCATTGAACCCTGTATCTGATGGGCATCGCTTCTCCTCAGTGAAGTAGTAGCCTTCAAATCAGAGGCACTTCCGAGATATTCATCTACTCCTCTGGTTTGAGTGTGTGCGGGATAAATGCACCTTCTGGGGTTATAAAACGGCTGGTCTAGTTGATGCACTACCACGGCTGGCACTGCTAGATTACGATATATTTATTTCAGAACTCCTCAGGCCTCAGTCCTTTATATAAGCACAGTATAACCTGAAATGATCCTCTCAGAAGTGTTTTCTCAGGTTATTTTTCTTGTTTTCTTTATCTTATCAGCAGAAATAAATGTGGCATGGTTGGTTGGATTGTTTAGCCTCAGCCAGACTTGTTTTTGCATTTGATACGAGGCTGTGGGCTTTACTCTCTTATTCATTCTACCTTGACCATGCTGGGCACAGTAAACAGTGTATGGACAATACCCTATTTCACTGTGCTAAACTGATTTCCATTTTCATTGATACAGCAAAATATAGCTCCAGGTGTTTTGAATATTTTAAATACACTTACTGACCATATAATTGTTTATCCATTTGTATTTGTGGCTGATATACACTTATGCACACACTCAGGGCTGCTGACAGGAATCTGTGGGCCCGGGACAAACTCCACATTTTGGGCCCCCTGCTAAAGACTAAAAAACTTGCCTAAAGAAAATTATCAGACACTCACACATTTTTCTGTCAAGGGGAAAACATTTTCCCTATCCCCAAACACTTGGCTTAACCCAAACGTTAATCCAACTCCAACAATAATAACCTAACCTTTATGCCTGAACTTATAATTACCCTAATGCCTAACCCTAAAGTTTGCCCCAATGGCTGGTTTTGCAGATGCAGATAATGCCTTGTTTGGAACAAAAACTCAATGGAGGCTAATGCATAAACCTATAACTAGTGCTTAATTTGTAAATTTGAAGGTCCCAGAACACATAGAGGGAGAAGGATCCGGCAAGCCCAGAGGTAACGAAACATATGGAAGAAAGTAGGAAAATAATGCAGAAGCTCCGTACACCCTTTCCCATTAAAGCGCCACACTGTGCCCGTCCGCATCCATCACGGTCAGGTTGCTGTACCCATCTACAAATTTCCATTGTTTCAAGTTCAGTAGCCTACCCACTACGCTGAAACCATGAATCAAGACCTTCTCACCAATTAATTTGGTGAAATATCTGTCCATGAACATACAGTCACTAGGTAAACAGAAAGAAGTAATTCATTAGGTGAAAGATCTGTCCATGAACATACAGTCACTAGGTAAACAGAAAGAAGTAATTCTGCATTATTGCGTTTTTAATGACACAATGTTTTTCAACACCAAATTCTGACTTGCACAATGACACTAAAATCTTTTTAGCTTAAAAAATAATATATATAGGTGTTATTCACGCCTTTGTTCATGTTAGTCGCCATGGCCCAAAGCTTGGAATGCTTTTCAGAACGGCAACAAAACTTGGAGTAAGTTGTGTGAACGAGCAGTGTGATATGAATCGGACAGCTTGGCGCAACTGTTTGTAGGACGTGTGATAGATTTTTGACCATACTGCACCTATGTGGGGTTGCCGACATGATGATGCTTGATAATTTTCCATTACCCCCCCATCAACATTTGATGTACGCGTATTTGTGGTGAACCATGGTGTCCCATTAAGAACGAGCACAATTTTGCAAGGTAGATCGACATTAGTGCGACTAGGACCTGTAACACCGTTGCAGTCTTATATTTACATACGTATAGACGTGTAAATGACAGATTGCCTTCAACTAAACGGTTTCTGAAATGTAACATCCAATAGAAATATTAGCGATAAGAGTCATTGCTCTATTTAAACTGATTACTATTAAATGTGTCACTAGCTGTCCATGGTGCGTAAAGGAGCGAGACAAACGCCAGGATATAAGTCAATACAAACAGTGTTTATTCACAAAATATTGTTTACAAAATAATACTGCCGCGAGGAGCGAAACTACAAACACACTTACACACAACACGGGATGACAATACATTAATCACCGACAGCATACAGACACTTACACAGGACTTAAATACAGAACTAATGATGGAGTGACCTCACCTGGGATGAGAAATTAAGACAGACATAGGATGAAAGAGACATGTGATCTTTTAGGATCTGGTATCAATAATCTGTTATGATTTTGTATATCTGTTAGGATCTGATATCATCTGTTATGATCTGATGTATCTGTTAGGATCTGGTATCATCTGTTATCATCTGGAATTATCTGCGGGCCAGATACAAAAGCAATTTTTTACATCAAAGTTGATTGACACTCTAGAGCGTCAAAGCGCAATATATTCTGAACTGTAAAGGCTAGAAAATAATGGTTGGTATCGTTGGAAACAGAGTTTTCCTGCAATGCATGGGGTGACTAATCCATGTGGGTTAATAAGAGCCGGAGATATTGAGTCTCAGATCTGGGTATCTCTCACTGACTCTAGTCTAAAAAATGTTACAGACAGAAAGCAGGAAGTGAAAATTACAAAAATATATTTCTGCAATGAGGTAGGACATCACCCTCCACCAAACTAGGTTATTTAGGGGTTTAGGGTTTCACATCTATCCTTTGGGCAAATGTAGCCTAATAATGAGCCAAATGAAACAAATTGCTGGTTTTCGCAGTTTCATTAACAGCTTTCAAGCTGTGCAAGTTAGACCCAAAAAGCTTGCAGAGCTAAATGAACAGCCCTGCTAGGCTACCTAGTACCTTGCTTTCTCAACTTGGCTACCAGGCTTTTTAATCAGTCTGTTGCACTGGTGTGTTGTCCTTTTTTCCCTTTTTTTCCTCCTTTGTGACTTCTTTTCTAAAGTAAAATCACATTCTTATTAAAGAGACGGTATACAAGTTTTCCCAAATATACATCTCCTTCTTTACAGTAAATCAGTATTATATAACATGCATTATATTAGATATTAATTTCCTTTAAACAAAGTACTTTGCCTGGCTCCGTTAATATTTATATCTATTTTCCATCACACAGCAGTTACAAAACACAGACTGGCTGGCCGAACTGTGTTAAAATGCTTTCCTACCTTTGAAAATTAATCAAATGCACTTACTATTTGTTACATTCAGTATATTGAGATGCTGTTTTTAGAGTGCTGAATGTTATGTAAATCATCTGCTGTCATATACAGGAGCTATGTCATAATGTCTATTTTATTCCTCCTGACATGTAGGATCTGCTATCATCTGTTAGGATCTGCTGTCATCTGTTAGGATCTGCTGTCATCTGTTAGGATCTGCTGTCATCTGTTAGGATCTGCTGTCATCTGTTAGGATCTGCTGTCATCTGTTATGATCTAGTGTATCTGTTAGGATCTGCGATCATCTGTTAGGATCTGCTATCATCTGTTATGATCTAGTGTATCCCTTAGGATTTGGTATCATCTGTTAGGATCTGGTATCATCTGGTATGATCTAGTGTATCTGTTAGGATCTGCGATCATCTGTTAGGATCTGCTATCATCTGTTAGGATCTGGTATCATCTGTTATGATCTAGTGTATCTGTTAGGATCTGCTGTCATCTGTTAGGATCTGCTGTCATCTGTTAGGATCTGCTGTCATCTGTTAGGATCTGTTGTCATCTGTTAGGATCTGCTATCATCTGTTAGGATCTGCTGTCATCTGTTATGATCTGCTATCATCTGTTAGGATCTGCTATCATCTGTTATGATCTAGTGTATCTGTTAGAATCTGCTATCATCTGTTAGGATCTGCTGTCATCTGTTAGGATCTGCTGTCATCTGTTAGGATCTGCTGTCATCTGTTAGGATCTGCTGTCATCTGTTAGGATCTGCTATCATCTGTTAGGATCTGCTATCATCTGTTATGATCTAGTGTATCTGTTAGAATCTGCTATCATCTTTTATGATCTGGTGTAAATGTTAGGATCTGGTATCATCTGGTAGCTATTGATGTTTTTGTTTTTGCCCACCTGGTTGTGTTTGCAGTACGTGTACCTGTAGACTATGTATTTGGTTTTACATTTCAGTTGCGGCAAGCTTCTTTTGAAAATGTCAGAATTCTAATTTGCAGACCAAAACGTAACATGGTGATGGCTGTAACAGTTCGACTCCAGATATAGCCTTGGGACAGCCTCATTCTGTTATCTGTATGTTGTTGCAGTTTTCTTTTTCCGAGGCCGTTATACTAATCAGGTGATGTGACTAATGAGCACAGATCAGTGCCAACAGGGGAGGATGTGTTGTGTTGTGAAGTGGAAGGGCTTAAATGAAAGTAGAGATGGTAGTGAAAGGAAGACATCCTCCTCAGAGTCAGAGACTCATTAATTCTAATTAGGCCACTCTGGTCTGCTTATTGGAAGAAGTAAGAATAAGCCAGTTAAATGTCTAGTTCCTGGAGCAACTCTTTCCCTGGGTAGGGGCAATAAGCAGACCTGAGTGGCCCTGTCCAATCAAAAGAAATTAAAGCCATGCTCTGAGTGGGGTGTCTTGATTTCTATACTGTCTCTGTGTCTGGCAGAATGAGTGAGTGCAGCAACAGCTGTGACAGAGTGCTTGATCACAGATTCCCAGGCATTTGACCCACACCCAGCTGTACTCACTCACCTTCCTCACTCGTCCGGTTGCTGCAGGAGACATTGGCTCTTGATGTCTGTAGAAGCTGTACATTTGCTCTATACTTCTGTGTCTTTTTTATTTTGTCGGTGTCTGTTTCAAGTAAAACGTTCCTGTTTTTTCGTAACAGTTTGGAACGCGTTTGCTGAATATAAGGACAAGCTGAGGCCTGACATACAAATTGTGTAGAAGAACTCCTCGGGATTTTCTTACTTTTTAATACTCATATTTGGGTCCATCAGAGAAGAATTACTGCATTGATATATTTTGCAGCATATCAGACTTGTTTGTCCGAAATAATACATATTCATTGTATTAGACTAAACGGAGCTGAGAACTTATTTTCACAGTAAAATGTTTTCGGACATTGTTTGAACGGATTTGTTTGATGGGACCCCTGTCTTTCAGTAAGGTTTATACACGTTTTTGAACTAGATCACCATGTTGGACACCAACCCCTGCCTGCGCACAGAACCTGTCTCTTTTGAGGGCCCTCCAATGAGCAACACCATGGATAAGTGTAGCATACGGTTGGAGTTAGAACGACGTGCGTGTCAGAGCCTGAGAGAAGGTGGGATTCATACTGCATACATGTGCATGCGCTTTATGCCAAAGGGATGTCGAATTATACTTTTTTTGTTGTGTGAGTAATTTGTCAGACACTTATCTGGAGCAATTTACAATCAATGAAGTGTCCTAATTTATTTGAAACAATGATGTGTTTGATAGCTTAATTCAGTGGTTCTCAAACCTCCCCTGGTGGATTATTTAGATTTGACAGTGGCTAAGTCAGGAGCGTAGACCACTGCACCAACTCAGGCACGATCTCCCAGTTTTTTGTAGCTCACCTGTTTCAAGCAGGTAAGGGCTTGATGTGTAGGTCGACAAGTTAATTTAAGTGTGCTAGCTCTGGGATACATCTAATATATGGCATGGCTGGGGGTCCCCAGGAGAGGTTTGAGAACCACTGGCCTAATTATTGACATCTTCACTTTCTACATTTCCTTATTATTTTAATAGTTTCTGTCCACTCTCCATACTTACCTATTAAGTTCAGAGATTCTCAGAGAATTGTCTTCATTGTGTTGTATTTCACAGTGGGTGTCATGTGTTTTCTGGGCTGCTGTCAGACTTCATGGCCGTGGTACAAATGGGGCTGTGCCAGGCGTACATGAACCCAGGCAGCTGTGGGTGTAGCTGGGACCATGACACCTAATTGACTCAACCAAGAGATGCCGGATCAGATGTTGTTAAGATAGTCAAACTGAGACTTTCAGAGTATCCATGAGTCTAATATAGTTGCAGACAATATAACACCCTTTAATAACTTTATCAATGTTTTGTATTCTCACAGCAAAACTGATTAAACTGCTATTTTCACTTGACAGGCATTTGCAAATTATACATTAACAAGAAAATAGATTTTTTAGAATTTAGTCCAATGCATTTTTTACATTACAGTGAAGAATTTCTGTCCTGTGTAGGGTCCTGTGGACATTTGAACACCAAAACATTTTAAAGTATAACCTTTTTGTATTTTCATACAATTATGCAAAGGTGTCGATATATATGATCAAATGTTTACACTGGCCCACAAAGGTATGATCAGAAATGAAGGTAATTTGGTACTAATGTTAACAGTGATATGTAAAGAAGGCTCCAGACTGAGATGTAGGTGGATCCTTAGACAGACTGAATTATGAACAGGTTAACAGAGACAGATACACCAGGTAGAGAACATAAAGGGGCCTGATTGAGTTGGCTCTCTGTGTTTGTCTCCCCTCCAGTCATAACCAAGGCCTTATATTTCTGCCATGATGCAGTTTGAGTGTGTGCTGATTTACAGCTTTCTTCCTTACACTGTAACTGGACAGATGGGCCAAGCCGTGTTACGCGGGGAGATAGAGTTCCCAGCTATTACAGTGTTGTACACAAATAGAAACCTGCAGGGAGAGATGCAATCAGAGAAGAAGAGTGAGGGAAGGAAGGAATGGAAGCTTTTGACGAGATTCTCAAAGGGTCAGAGGGTTGCTATAGAAACGTGCAGAGCACATTAAACTATTGGTTAGAGCATCTGGTTAAGATCCATTAGGACCCTGTTTTAAATCCGCACAACTTCCAAGTTGGAGCCTTTAACGGTTTTTAAGCAAGACAGTTAACCCTAACTGCTTCCAGGTCATTGCTGTAAATAAAGAGTTGTTTAGTAATGCACTGTATACAGGTCACTAATTAGTTGATAATGTAGAGATAATGTACTGTATACAGGTAATTAATTAGTTGATAATATAGTGATAATGTACTGTATACAGGTAATTAATTAGTTGATAATGTAGTGATAATGTACTGCATACAGGAAATTAATTAGTTGATAATGTAGTGATAATGTACTGCATACAGGTCATTAATTTGTTGATAATGTAGTGATGATGCCCTGTATACAGGTACAGTGCCTTGCGAAAGTATTCGGCCCCCTTGAACATTTCAACCTTTTGCCACATTTCAGGCGCCAAACATAAAGATATAAAACTGTATTTTTTTGTGAAGAAGCAACAACAAGTGAGACACAATCATGAAGTGGAACAAAATTCATTGGATATTTCAAACTTTTTTAACAAATAAAAAACTGACAAATTGGGCGAGCAAAATTATTCAGCCCCTTTACTTTCAGTGCAGCTGAATGATCCAATGTTGACCTAAATGACTAATGATGATAAATATAATCCACCTGTGTGTAATCAAGTCTCTGTATAAATGCACCTGCTCTGTGATAGCCTCAGAGGTCCGTTGAAAGCACAGAGAGGAAAGATGAACAACAAGGAACACACCAGGCAGGTCCGAGATACTGTTGTGGAGAAATTTAAAGCCGGATTTGGATACAGAAAGATTTCCCAAGCTTTAAACATTAGAGTATCAGACCACTGCAAATCTACCAAGACCCGGCCGTCCCTCTAAACTTTCAGCTCATACAAGGAGAAGACTGATCAGAGATGCAGCCATGAGGGGGGCTGCTTTTCTTCAGCAGGGACAGGGAAGATGGCTAAAATTGATATGAAGATGGATGAGCCAAATACAGGACCATTCTGGAAAACAACCTGATGGAGTCTGCAAAAGACCTGAGACTGGGACAGGGATTTGTCTTCCAACAAGACAATGATCCAAAACATAAAGGAAAATCTACAATGGAGTGGTTCACAAATAAACATATCCAGGTGTTAGAATGGCCAAGTCAAAGTCCAGACCTGAATCCAATCGAGAATCTGTGGAAAGAACTGAAAACTGCTGTTCACAAATGCTCTCCATCCAACCTCACTGAGCTCGAGCTGTTTTGCAAGGAGGAATGGGCAAAAATGTCAGCCTATCGATGTGCAAAACTGAAAGAGACATACCCCAAGCGACTTACAGCTGTAATCGCAGCAAAAGGTGGCGCTACAAAGTATTAATTTTGCGCGCCCAATTTTTCAGTTTTTTATTTGTTAAAAAAGTTTGAAATATCCAATAAATTTTGTTTATGTGTCCCACTTGATGTTGATTCTTCAGAAAAAATTACAGTTTCATATCTTTATGTTTGAAGCCTGAAATAATTCAAAAGGGTCGAAAAGGGGGCCGAATACTTTCGCAAGGCATTGTAATTTGTTGGTTGATATAGTGATAATGCACTGTATACTGTAACACTTCTCCAAGTTGGTGTAGAAGGGATGAGACAGATGCAAAGTCACAAATAAACAGTGATTTAATGAAGAAATCACTGTTTCAAAGTAATACTGCCTCGAGGGGCATAAATGTAATTGAAATACACATACACGGAAGACATAACGGGTAACAATAAATGACAGTGACTACAACAAACACCAAGCCTTATATACTACACTAACTACATACGATTAGTAACAGCTAGGATGAATGGAGGCATGGGAACTACATCAAGTGATTGAATAGTGGGAACGAAAGAACAAAAAGCACACAGGAGAGAAACCCTAACGAGACACACCGGGGAGCAACCAAACACACATGTACGAATCCCTTAGGGGGGATCGTTACAAATACAGGTCGCTAATTTGTTAATAATGTAGTGATAATGCACTGTATATAGTCGTGGTCAAAGGTTTTGAGAATGGTACAAATACTAATTTTCACAAATTCTGCTGCCTCAGTGTTGATGATGGCAATTTGCATATACTCCAGAATGTCATGGAGAGTGATCAGATGAATTGCAATGAATTGCAAAGTCCCTCTTTGCCTTGAAAATGAACTTAATCCCCAAAAAACAATTCCACTGCATATCAACCTTGCCACAAAAGGACCAGCCGCCATCATGTCAGTTATTTTCTCATTAACACAGGTGAGTGTGTTGACGAGGACAAGGCGGGAGATTTCTGTCATGCTGATTGAGTTAGAATAACAGACTGGAAGCTTTAAAAGGAGGGTGGTGCTTGAACTCATTGTTCTTCCTCTATCAACCATGGTTACCTGCAAGGAAACACTTGCTGTCATCATTGCTTTGCACAAAAAGGGCTTTTACCAACAGTAAAGAATCCTGAGACCATTCATGTGTGGGGTTGCTTCTCAGCCAAGGGAGTGGGATCACTTACAATTTTGCCTAAGAACACAGCCATGAATAAAGAATGGTACCAACAAATCCCCGAGAGCAACTTTTCCAACCATCCAAGAACACTTTGGTCGACCAATGCCTTTTCCAGCATCAAAAGTGCTAACTAAGTGGCCCGGGGAACAAAGCATCAATGTTTTGGGTCGATGGCCAGGAAACTCCCCAGACCTTAATCCCAGTAAGAACTTGTGGTTGATCCTCAAGAGGCGGGCGCACAAACAAAAACCCACAAATTCTGACAAACTCCAAGCAATGATCATGCAAGAATGGGCTGCCATCAGTCAGGATGTGGCCCAGAAGTTAATTGACAGCATGCCAGGGCGGATTGCAGAGGTCTTGAAAAAGTAGTGTCAACACTGCAAATATTGTCTCTTTGCATAAACGTAATGTTATTGTCAATAAAATCATAGTAACTACTGACAAAATGAACAATAAAGCAGCAAACTTTGTGGAGACAAATTCTTATGTAATTCTCAAAACCTTTGGCCACGACTGTACACTCATTTGTAGTAATTTTGTATGTTAGCATCTCGGCAGCTCCGCAACTCCTTGTACAAATCAGTGGGATGATGAGGGAAGCGCACAGGGTTCATCCAACCACATGTCGCCCAAGCCGCCGATTCTTTTCGCACTGTGAATCCAACACGGAAGTCGAATCATGCACGGGATGATTACATTCAAAGACTATAGTTCTGTACAGGCACCCAATCTGAACACAAGGTGTCGCTGGAGAGTGACGTGGCAGGATAGATTTATTTAACCCATATTCCGGGCAGCGTTATGGCAATTTTGCAGGAGGCCCGAGGAAAGTCAGAAAACCCATGGTCAGGCTCGAACCCATGACCCTCGTGACGTTGACTGTCTTGCAATGCAGCAACTACCCCTCGCCGATCCTCATTCTTTCCGTTTTACGTATTATCCTATTTCAGCTGCTTCATTTCTATTTCCTATTCGGATGCTGTTTGCTTGTGTTTTGTTGCATGCAAGTAAGATCATTTAGATTCTAGGCTTTGTATTACATTTGGAGTCCAGCCATCATAAAGGAGAATAAACTCACCAGAGTCATAGCCAAAACATTTGGCGTGCCAAAATCTATTTACCATTTTTTGACTTGCCGAAGTAACCACCCAATCTGAATCCAGTTGATAATGTAGTGATAATGCACAGTATACAGGTACCTAATTTGTTGATAAGGTAGTGATACTGCACTGTATACAGGTACCTCACTTGTTGATAATGTAGTAATAATGCACTGTATACAGGATATTAATCTGTTGATGATGTTGTGATAATGCACTGTTTGCAGGGAACTCATTTGTTGATCATGTAGTGATAACTCCCTGTATTCAGGTACCTAGTTTGTTGACAATGTAGTGATAATCCACTATATACAGGCCATTAATTTGTTGGTAATGCAGTCTATACAGGTCATTAATTTTATGTTTATAATGTAGTGATGATGCGATGTACATAGGCACCTAATTTGTTCATAATGTAATTATAAACAGGCCACTCATTTGTCGATAATGTTGTGAAGATGAATTGTACACAGGTCACACGTTTTTGATAATTTAGTGATAATGCACCATAAAAGGCCACTCATTTGGTGATAATGCAGTGATAATGATGGTCAGCAATTTGTTGATAGTGCATTGAATACAGGCCACTAATTTGTTGATAGTGCATTGAATACAGGCCACTAATTTGTTGATAGTGCATTGAATACAGGCCACTAATTTGTTGATAGTGTAGTGATAATGCACTGTATACAGGTCACTCTTTTGTTGTAATTTTGTATCTTAGCATTTTTTTCCATTTTACAAATTACCAAATTCCAGCTGCTTCTGAGCTGTTTCCTGTTAGGATGTATTTTTTTGTGGTTTGTTGCATGCAAGTACAGTAAGAATTTTGATTCTAGACTTTACATTTGAAGTCCGGCCATCACAAAATGAATAAACTGAATAGTCATATCCAAAACATTTGGTGTGCCAAAATCTATTTACCATTGTTTAACTGGCCAAAGTAATTACCCAATTTGAATCTAGTTGAACATAGAATTGACAAGAAAACAAGGCTGCAAGAAAACAAGCAGGAAATGAACATGGCTGTGGAATAGGCCTGGCAGAGCATCACGACGGATGATAGCCAGAGAGCCACCAAGAAGAAAAAATGTCAGTGTCCAAAAACATTTGATGTTGAATGTAGAAAAGCAGACAAAGAAAGGGTGGAATGGAGCAGGAAATGTAGTAGTCAGATGTTATCATTTACATAATTTAGGTAGCATACTGAAAAGAACTGTAATGCATTCAGAACTTCATAGGCATTGGAGAGTGAGTGCATTATGTATCAGCACCTGGCATCATTAGGCTGTCAACTAATCAACTGCCACTGGAGCAGTTTCTGATGTTCTGTGGTTCCCCTGTCTTTTAAATTTATTCTCTTGCAGAAAGGGACTGTTTAGTGTTATTGAAGACCGAACTAGAATGTTTAGGTCCTGGGGACGACCTGACCGTCAGACGTCTGAGCTGGTCAGAGATAAAACAATGCAGTGGCTGAGCTCTTCTCAGAGAGAGAGGAAGTGTTTGAGAAGAAATACACACATCTTCCACAGAGATCACACATCCACTCATTATGTCCTGTTCATATTCATACACTAACCTGCCCACATTGGACTGCCTAAACCGACAGCTATAAAACATATACATTTTTACATTTAAGTAATTTAGAAGACTCTTATCCAGAGCAACTTACACAACGACATTATGGAATTGAACCGGCATCCTTCCAAATACAAGTCTGACTCCCTAACCACTGAGCCATCTAAAACCCCAACCACTGAGCCGTCTGACACCTCAAACATGTTCTGCAACTCTCTCAATTTAATGAAATGCATTTGTGTCTTGCCATTTCGCTGCGACTACCAGCAGGCTTGGAAAAGCCATTAATCATGTCCTCCTAAGTCTTTCTTATTGCAATCCTAGCTCAACAAGGAAGTAATTTCCAGCGCATTTGCACTTGAAGGAGAATGCATCTCGCAGTCAACAACCAATGCTTAACCTTGCAGGGTTTAATGTCCTAGCTGCAAGGACACAGCTGTGCTGCGAAGCAGTGCCATTTGGAAACCCCAGATGCATCATGGTTTATGAGTGTCTAAACTCTTTATAGCAATAATAATGTGCAGAAAGCATTGCCTCACTAACTTTTAGTGTTCATTCTGCTGGTTTGGTCCAGCAGACTTTTCGTTGCTAATGGTAAGACTCAGTTCATGTGTCATGGACATTTCTTGGATGAGTCAGTACGGAAATGTTAACATTTACAATCATGTACAGTATAGCATCACTGTCTATTTTAAAGGTTTGTGGTAAATGTGGTCTTTCCTTTTTTACGAAAGCCTTCTGCGAAGAAGTATTGTTCAAGCTATGCAGAAGTGTGAGAGCCTCTATCTCTCTGTGTGGTAAAAGTTGTTGAAACACAACAATTCAGCTGTTTTTTCACAGAGTGTAGAAACAGGAAGTGAGTGTGTATGACAGGGACATTGCCTGCTTTAGTTTTACCCTCCTCGTGTCTACTGATAAGTTCTGTATCGGCTGTCAGAAGCCTCTTAGAGAGGATGAGAGCGCCTGGACCAGAGAAACAGCAAACGGGGTACTATCGTCCAAATCTTCATATAGATGCACTGTATACACAAGGCCGTAACCTGTATTGTATTTCCTCCCAAGGAGAGGAAGAGTACGGGCAGAAAATAAATTGTAGGGGCGGGGGCGTTTGGGTTTTTTCACCATTGATTCTTGCCCAAGGTTTGCCCTTGCTGGCGTTGACTTTTGTGGACTGTAGTCATTGATCTTGGCCTCCTCTCGCTGTGTTTCTCCTGCAGTGCTGCAGCTCAAACTCCAGCAGAGACGAACACGTGAGGATCTGATCAGCCAGGGGATCATGCCACGTAAGTACAACGCCGTCCATCAGTTCTACACCATCATTCCCTTAATAAACACCCACTCCTCTCCCGCTGCTAGCTTCTACATTACATCACTAGCTTTAGGCCCATATCTGCTCCTGTTGAAGTCAGCTCACTTTTTGCACGATGCATCTCGGATGGTCATACCCAGCTGAATGCCCTGCTTCATGTTACCAGAGATCCTGTTGATTCGGGATGTGGTTAAAATGTCAGCTTATTTTCTGAGAAATGCTTGTGAACTGATTCGAAATCTTTCCTCTGCTTCTGACTGTAAACTTATTCAGTGTGAACTAAGGGCTGAGAATTCATCTCCAAATAACATCTTATTTAAGCTGTGAGACTTCACAGCAAAGATACTAATATTCACATTACTAAGATCAACTTCCTCCCTTTTTCATAATAGTTTATTTCCTGGAACAAACCTGTAGGAGGAACCGTTTTAAAGGTAGACTCAGTGAAATGTCGTCTCCCTGATTGTATTGCTAACTATTTAACCAGTATCTTAAATTACTTCTTAGCAACTCATTGCTGAAAGGTGCAATATCCTCCTCAGTCAATAAGAAAGTCTACTTTCTCTTTTTAGTTTCGTATTCCTATTTACAATACTACACTGCCTGTTATTACAGGAACAGAAATATTTAAATAGCTTACACCATTTCTATGCTCTGTAGGGAAATCACACTAAGGGTGAACATTAGCAGTGTCTACCTGGTGGATCACAGTTCAGTCAATCACTGAAAGAGCAGGGAGCCTGATTGAAACATATGCTGGAGCAGTACATGTGCAATGGATGCAGTATCTTTAACTGCTGGATACCCTAGACCAGTGATTCTCAAACCTCTCCTGGGGACCCTCAGCTGTCTCACAGTTTTGTTGCAGCCCTGAAGTAGCTCACCTGATTCCAGCAGCCAAAGCTCACTTGCGCCATGCGCTTCATGCCATGCACTTAGTTAGTTAAAATAGGGCCCCTTAGGCATATCCCATTTGGTAAACGCATTGATTATATATATTGCATAATCAAAAAATTTCCTGATAATTGTCTGCCTGTACAGTATATGCTTTGAAAATACCACATGGAGAATATACATAAAGGAATAATACCAATATAATAGGGTTCCTCAATCTATGCTTGTTGCACACACACAGGGAAGCGCAGCAGCACACGAACATGCAAAAGTGGATTTGGACGCACCGGCCATGTCCAAATCCACTTTTGCTATTTTGACAGCGGATAAAAGGTTCCATGCACCGGGCGCATGGTCTAAAAGGGTTGTACTAAGTGTCTTCATTAATTCACAGGCGTGTTTTGGGCGTAACATTCAATAAACCAATCAGAGATTCATCACCCATTCCCTTTAAGAGCCAGGCGCGTTTGTAATTTAGACAACGTGGGCGCCTGACGGGAAATTGACGACTGCATTGGTCTTAAACAACTACGTTCAGACTTTGCACTGCATTGCGCCAGATGCAAGATAGGGCTCTAAGTCTTCTTCATTTAATTATGAATTCCTGATGAATTTACGCATGAAGTGATTTACCTTGAAATCAGTTGTGTCTAGTCTCTTTAAATAATACATTTAGTCTAACTTGAATCAATGATCAAATGATTTATGTTTGATGATGTCAGTGGAGTGAATGGTAATAAATGGTGCACACTGCACAGGCATTCGAAGATATTTAGCATCCTTCACTTTGGGCTTCTATGATGGGGCGCTATTAAGATTCAGCGATTAGCCCATATATACTGAGTGAGAGCAGTATTTATTTGTTTCTGGATAGAAAGATATGCATTGTTGAGTGAGTTGAATTGCATCACGGTTAGTTTAACTCTGAAAATGCGCTTCTCTTTAATCTTCTGTCTGTTATAACACGTGCAAATATGCAGAGTCAGAGTCATGCAAGAGTCAACTCAATTGAGTCCAACCACAGAGAGTCGGAGTCAGGGTCGACTCCAAAAAACCGGGAGTCATTCATCCCTACATTCATTACTTGCTGCTGGATGAAATAACCAGCATTCTTTCATAAGCAATTTGTAATCGTGACATTTTGCAACTAGTTAAAGGGGAACAAAAACAGAATTGAGTAATTTGTCTATGTTCCTAAATCTCTTAAAAGTTATTTGACTCTCTCGCTCATCAGGCACCTCTCTCATTCAGGGAGAGCAGGGTCGAGCTAGCGCTAGTGCTATGGCACAAGGTTATATGGGTCTCCACATGAATAAGCTTGATACAGCTTTGTGAAATAATGATTATTTTCGTGAAAAACAAATGTTCTTTTACAATGAAAACTCCCGAATCAGGAAGCACAAAGGCTTTTGGTTTTTTACATTTTAAATGATAAAAGTCAGTTGCATGTTTACAAACGTACCTTTTCTGACATCTCTGCCAACGAGCAGTAAATGCCAGCTCACGCGTTTCTTCCTGATTTTTGATTGCTGAGAGGGTGCTGACTTTCTTTCCGAACTTCACACTTTTTTTCTGAACTTTTGTCTGTCAATAATATATTCTTAATCATAGAGGATATCAGATTAACAATAACAATCAGTTGCTCTATATTTGGGAGCAGAATGTCAACAGCATTATACTAAATTGTTCTACCTAGTCTATGTCTTTGTCTGGTGAGTAAGATCACTAATTATGTTGAGGCTTGTTATCAACAATAAGTCTATTTTTGCCGGTTGAGTGTCCAATTGTGTATCTTTTATTTGCATTTATTATATCCTCTTATAAGTAATTGTTAATTGTAGATTAAATGTTTTACTAATGGGGAATAGCTGTCAAATCTTTCAAAAAAAAGCATAGCATATTTATAATAAACACTGCTCAAAAAAGTTAAGTGAACACTCAAATCACACATTGTACCATTATACCTTTACGTTACATTGTGTAATTTGTTTTTAGAACAAAATGATGCAACAATGGTCAATGGAAACCAATATCACCAACCGATTGAGGGCTGGTTTCAAAACTCACACTGAAAATTTAAGTAAACAATTGAAATTACAGACTGTTCCAACTTGTGTGAATTTCATCAGGGAAACTCATAATGTGACTCAGTAGTGTGTATATGGCCCCCACGTGCCTGTATGCACTCCGAACAATGTCTGGGCATGCTCCTGATGAGACAGCGGATGGTGTCCTAGGGGATCTCCCAGACCTGGATCAGGGCATCAGTGAGCTCCTGGACAGTACTATGTGGTGCTACTTGGCGGCATTGGATGCACCGATACATAACATTCCAGAGGTTCTTAATTGGATTCAGGTCTGGGGAATGTGAGGGCGATTCAATGGCATCAATACCTTCGTCATGCCAATTGCGGACCTGCCAATCGTAAATGCCAATTGAGCTGCACATTGCTGGGCTGTGAACGTCGGTCCTACTAGAGAACTTTGTGCCCTAATGCCACCGTCATGGAGCCTGTTTCTGACAGTTTGGTTAGAAACATGCACACCAGTGGATTATATTTTTTAGGGCCCTAGCAGTGCTGCTCCTGTTCCTCCTCACACAAAGGAACAGATACCGGTCCTGCTGCTGGGTTGTTGCCCTTCTACGGCCCTGTCCAGGTCTCCTTGTGTAACGGCCCATCTCTTGAGACTGTACTGGGAGACAAAGCGAACCTTCTTGCGATGGCACATATGGATGTATCATCCCGAGGAGATGACTTGGTGTTATACTGTGATGATTTCATGTTCCCTCAATTGTTTTGAGCATTGTTTTTGTATTGTTCCTTTATTTAACCATTATTAAGACGCTGTCATTTGCAAAAGAGACAAATTCATTAGGCAGCAACAATCAATACAAAATCACTTTAAATTGCAATGCAGTCTATAACATGGATCCTGAAGCAAAACTAGTTGAGAACCTACACTTTGTATTCATTAGTGATGATGATGAGTTGCTCAGTCACACGTTTCCCTGTATAGTGGCTGTCATTGTAGATATTTATTTGGTGGATTTGAAACCCCCAAAAATCTAATACTCAATATTGAAAATGAAAAACAACTTGCCTGATTTATTTTCTATTTGTAGATGCAGTGATGACAAAAACAGTCCTGTACACACAGAAAACATAAAACGTAGTGAGTGGGGCTGGAGACACCAACTCATGCCACTGCCACAGATGGGAAACTTGACAGGTAGTCAGGTTTTTATCAGAAGAATCTTCTATTACATTATATGTTACTTGCTTCAACAAAATACAAATAATTGTAGGAACATTTAATTTTGTTGGCAAATAAATTATTTCGAAATCTACAAATTGTGAATTTCTATTGACACAACAGACAGAAGAAAGAAAATTAAAATGTATGACTGTATTTGTGTTTAAAAAAGTTTTGCACAGTGATGTAGACATACATTGAACATAAAACCTATTTTACTCGTTATTCATAGATTTACATGCAGCACTGTTTGGCTGGGACTAGAAGGCAAGTCATTTAGCAGAAAGATTCCTCCACATGATGTTGTCATTGTAAAACTGCATACTGTGTGGTACGCTAATATGTGTGTGGTGTAGAAACATGTTTAGCCTTCACCTAGCTAGCCACCAAAGAAATGGAATGTATAGAAAGCAGTTCAATGGCCTTTCTATCCATTCTATTTCTATGGCTAGCCACCAAAGAAGAACAACATCCTTGGCAAGATTTTTTTTCTCCTGCCAATGACTTATGTGAATGATGTGAAGCCAGATGTAAATACACTTCACTACCAGGGAGCTGCAGCTAATAGTATCAGTTTCACGAAATTCAACTTCCTGCTGATTGGACCTTATTCACAAAGCAGTCATCCAATTGAGTACGGCTAGACAATGGGATGATTATATGGGATGATTACATTGTCTCTCCACGCGGGATGATGGGCATTGTCAATGGCAATTACTTCATAATGTACAATTTCTTCACTTGATTTGCACTGCCGTGTCTGGCAGTGCACAAACCTTCAGCTCAGTGCGCGCAGTAGAATGACATGTAACCTATTCCAGTATTTGCCTAAAGCTTTCATGTTCAAACGGGATGTGGTAATGAACTAATGCAAGGTAACAATGTAAATTGTAGAATAAGCAGCACGCAACAAGCAGCATGAAATTAGGTATATCTCATTTGACTAAATTGATTTAGCTATATAGTCATGTGGTACGCGTCCTGTAACAGATTTTTCAATAAACCATTAATCGAATTTCCATACCACTGCAAATTCTACACAAGTTTGGGGATAATGATGTTCCATTTAGAGTGATCCTAGCAGTGTTACATGCCGTTTCAAGAGAAAGTATGTGAATTATACACTCCCCTAAAGGATTATTAGGAACACCCATTACATTTTTCCTTAATGCAATGATCTACTCAACCAATCACATGGCAGTTGCTTCAATGCATTTAGGGGTGTGGTCCTGGTCAAGACAATCTCCTGAACTCCAAACTGAATGTCAGAATGGGAAAGAAAGGTGATTTAAGCAATTTTAAGCATGGCATGGTTGTTGGTGCCAGACGGGCCGGTCTGAGTATTTCACAATCTGCTCAGTTACTGGGATTTTCACGCACAACCATTTCTAGGGTTTACAAAGAATGGTGTGAAAAGGGAAAAACATCCAGTATGCGGCAGTCCTGTGGGTAAAAATACCTTGTTGATGATAGAGGTCAGAGGAGAATGGGTCGACTGCTTCAAGCTGATAGAAGGGCAACTTTGACTGAAATAACCACTCGTTACAACCGAGGTATGTAGCAAAGCATTTGTGAAGCCACAACATGCACAACCTTGAGGCAGATGGGCTAAAACAGCAGAAGACCACACCGGGTAACACTCATCTCCACTACAAATAAGAAAAAGAGGCTACAATTTGTTAGAGCACACCAAAATTGGACAGTTGAAGACTGAAAAATGTTGCCTGGTCTGATGAGTCTCGATTTCTGTTGAGACATTCAAATGGTAGAGTCAGAATTTGGCGTAAACAGAATGAGAACATGAATCCATCATGCCTTGTTTCCACTGTGCAGGCTGGTGGTGGTGGTGTAATGGTTTGGGGGATGTTTTCTTGGCACACTTTAGGCCCCTTTGTGCCAATTGGGCATTGTTTAAATGCCACGGCCTACCTGAGCATTGTTTCTGACCATGTCCATCCCTTTATGGCCACCATGTACCCATCCTCTGACGGCTACTTCCAGCAGGATAATGCACCATCAAGCTTGAATCATTTCAAATTGGTTTCTTGAACATGACAATGAGTTCACTGTACTAAAATGGCCCCCACAGTCAACAGATCTCAACCCAAAAGAGCATCTTTATGATGTGGTGGAACGGGAGCTTTGTGCCCTGGATGTGCATCCCACAAATCTCCATCAACTGCAAAGATGCTATTCTATCAGTATGGGCCAACATTTCTAAAGAATGCTTTCAGCACCTTGTTGAATCAATGCCACATAGAATTAAGGCAGTTCTGAAGGCGAAAGGGGGTCAAACACAGTATTAGTATGGTGTTCCTAATAATCCTTTAGGTGAGTGTAGCTGTCAAAATATTAAAATTATGAATCCCATTTTCTCCTATAATTAATTGCGATTAATCACAATTTTAGAATCTATCATTAAATTTGATCGGGTCCTTCATCTAAGTCAAAACAATAAACACAGTCTGTTAAAAATAATGACACTCAAAAAAGTTAATGTTTTTTTTTTACTTTATTGTACACATTGTGTAAACATTCAGAGTGCAAAGTGGAAGACGTATGTGAACTCTTGAATTTTTATTAGCTAGACTTTGTCAGCAATAACCTCAACCAAATGTTTCCTTTAATTGCGGGTCAGACCTGCACAATGGTCACTTTACAAAACTATTTCAGTTCAGCAATATCAAGCTGTTTCAGTTCAGCACTATTCTTTGGATGTCTGGTGTGAATCATTCGAGGTCATGCAACATAATCTCAATAAGGTTTAGTCAGAACTTCAATTGTTAAAGCCATTTTGTTGTTGATTTACTTCTGTGCTTTGGGTCATCCTGTTGCATCACCCAACTTCAGTTGAGATTAAATTGTTGGACAGATTTCATTACATTCTCCTGCAAAATGTCTTGATAATCTTAGGAAATAATTTTACCGTTGATGATAACAAGCAGGCCAGGCCCTGAGGTAGCAAACCAGACCCAAACCATGATGCCCCCTCCAGAATACATTACAGTTGAAATTATGTTGGTGTGTTGTGACTTTTTTTAACCCACACATTGTTGTGTCTTCCTTCCTAACAAATCACAGTTGGTTTAATCTGTCCTCAGAATATTTATCCAGTCGTTGCAAGATAGACCAGCAAAGTAGCAACAGTTCGGAACCTTCGCTATTTACATACAATTTGTCTTATTGTAGACTGGTGGCATGCAAGTAGCCCTTTCCAGCTTTATGCCTGTCAACAGTTGTTAATATTCAGTCTTCTGAGAGCTCTTTTGTTAGACGCATTGTTAGACACAATGCTTCTTTTAAATAGCAAACTCAAAATGTGCAAGTGTCTTTTATACGGCAAGGCAGCATTAACATTAGTTAATTCGCTTTTGGAGAATTCATTATCCTAGGCATAGTTACGTATTTCACCCTACACTGTGAATGTATTCAATATAGACAAGAACAATACAATGATGAGTGTGTTATTAGCTTAAGCAGAATGTTTGTCTATTTTTGTGACTTAACGATCAGATCAAAATGACCACATTTATGCAGGAATCAAGCTAAATACAAAGGGTTCACATAATCTTATTGTAAATATAGATGGCAAAGTGGCACATTCTTGCAGATGTGTGCTTCAAAAAATAGGTTACAGAGAAAAATCACATCAATGGTTTCTGGCAGTGGGGGAAGTTGTGACTGTGTCGTTATCCAGAGGAAGGAAGAATGAGCTCAGCTTGCTTGGTGCAGTCTTACAGAGAATAAGCACAAGGTCTGTTTTGTAGCAATTCATTTTCAGGAAGTTTAAATGTATCTCCTGATTGCATCTAGATAGTCTGTCTGTTTAGTTGTTACAGTCAGTTTCCCCATTTGCCCTGAGAATTACCAGTATGATTGGCCCCTTTGGTAATGATGGTCAGAAAAGTGTTATTTTAATCTGATACAGTTAACTCAGAGAAAATGTTTTATTTGAAATATTAAATATATTTAGAGATGCTTTCTGCGACCTTCATGATTGCTAATCTATTTTTTAGGCTTCCAGTTTTAGTCCGGATGTGTAGGATAGGATATTGTTTATATTATTTTGCACTATGCCGATATACAAAGGCTGTAGACCATAAAATAACCTAAAATATCGTTGAATGCATCTTTAAGTAATATCTACCAAATTATTTGCCCCACTAAGCATTCCAATATACACAATCTAACAAAAACTCTGGATTTACATTCTACTTAACATTCTTCTGTCCGTGGTATCCTGTTTCATTGGTTATTCATACTGTATAGAGTAAACCATTTGCAAAATCCATTTGAAATATAACAACATTGGGAAAGGCAAAAAGAACTTACACACAAAGAGAGAGAAATTATTATTGATAATTTCAAATCAGACAATGTATACAAAGAATTAGCTAAAAAACTAATTGTTACCAGGTGGTTCTAATATTCAAGGGCTAAAATCAGGGGTATATAATATATTACATACATTTTTACTGTGATAATTGCATTGGTGACCAGTTCAAAATACAAATAAATGTATCTTCTTCTAAAATGACAATACTGTATCCAGGCATTCATCAATCAATTCATCAATCAATTCATCAATCAATTCTTTATGCATGGGAGGGTGTTCAGAAATGTGTGAAAGCCGACATTTGCTTCACTCTCATGGCATGCGATTCGTTTAAATTGTGCAGCGTTGTGTGAGAAACCAACGCGGTCCAACGTCCCTCCTGAAGTGGTCCTCATACCCCTTAGTAAATACATTTTGTGAACACTATCATTCCACTACTACTGAGGATAGAATATACTGACATTTTCTGAAATGAAAGTAATTTAGCAGACAATGTAATCTTGAGCAAATGACAGTAGTTGAAATCAAACCAAAAAGCCTGTGTTGTGGTTGTCATGCTCTATCAATACTTCAATAAAGGACCCTACAACCCTACACTCAGCACACACAAACACACTTTAAACTTGTGTTGCTGCACATATGTTGCTGCTGGCTTAGAATTTACAGACAGTTGGGGTCCGTGTGGCATAGTGTGCTAAGTCGCTGCTTTTCCCCCTGACTATGGGTTCTCCGACTTTCCCCGGGAAAACGAGGCAGTGCAAATTGGCAAAACGCTGCCTGGGATTCGGGATACATAAGTTGAACCTTGCCACGTGGCTCTCCAGTGACTCCTTGTGTGCAGATTGGCTGCCTGTAAATTAAATTGCAGAAGTATACGGTAGTTGGTGAGTGTAGTAAACAGCTGAAGGAGATTTCCGATGGATGACAGGTGTGCCCCTTTAATATTGTACAGATGGATGACAGTTGTGCCCTTTTAATATTGTACAGATGGATGACAGGTGTGCCCCATTATTTTACGGATGGTGGCCTAACTAGTGTTATTGTCCCCATTAGCCACTACGACCCTTGTTATTGGGTATAGTCATGCTATGCTGTGTGGGCATACGTCTAACACATGGGTTTCCATACAGTGCAGTACTGTTTTCCTTCACAGTAAAGGGTCCTGTATCTATATTTACATGTTCATCCATGAGCTTGTTTACAACACTGGAATGTGCCATAGTGATCAACATCGCTATTTGTTATGGTCAAGAGATCAACGTTGCCTTTGTTTTTTATGTTTATTATGTGTTTATTATTCGAGAATAGCTTGAAGATGTGCAATTATTGCCTGTTTAGATAACTCTGAAACCCTACCCCATATATTTTTTATGTTTTAAACTTTTAACAGGCTAAAAGCCCTGGCTACTTTTCTTGCTAGTTGTTTTGTTGTCTACCAATATGAGTTTACAAGTGACATTGTTTCTCACTTGCTTCCATGAAGCCTCCATATAATAATATGAATAGCAGAGTATTGTTTAGTCTAAATGGAATAGTCTATTCATGTTTTTTGCTTCCATGTTGGATGAGCAAAGCGAAAATATTTGTCTGGCTCTGCGACATGTGGTTGGATGAACCATGTGAGCGCCCCCACCATCCCGCATCTGTACAAGGAGTTGCGGAGCTGCCGACAGGGCGGGGTTAGTGGGAATTTGGAAAGGAAAATAATTTACAGACAGTAATTTTCATTAATTACTGCATTAATAATCCCTCTTGAATGCATTCAAGAAAAGGTAGATGTTTACCACGGTTGTGTATGTAGTTATTTAAGTGAATGTGAAGTGAATGTGAAGATATGTAATGTTTGGGCAAGTAGTCCAAACTGTGAAAAATGTTTGAATAAGGATTTTGAGTTTGCTGTGTTTTAGCGTGGGGATATCAGGATGGATTATGTCTTGAAGTCTGTGAGGGGCAAGTAGATGTTCCTACAGGGGGTGCCCAGATACAGCCGTATATGATTTAAACACAAATACAGAAAGCATTAAATAAAACCCAAGAAATAGAAGTTGACATTTGTGAGGTTTTGGCCACCAGCACAATTTGTACACTGAAGGGTAGATCATTTAACACAAGGGCATTTCCTCTACCAAATGAATTTAATGAGTAATGAATGTCGCCTCTCCCAGTATCCTGACGCGTCACCCTTTTTTCACATGAATCATTTGAGCGAAGCCCACTGTGCACTGGAACAGAGTTAGCAATAAAGGAGAAGACCCATTAAAAACACATCCTACGACAGAAAGAGTGCAGAGGGCCTGATATGGCTGAGAAAGCAGTAGGAGAAACAGAGTAGCAGGTACTGGAAGGGCATTCGTCTGCCTGGCGACCACCTGTCGAGAGCTGACTCGAATGTCCCTGACCACTTCCCAAGCTCCCCTTGGTCCTCATTCCTACTGAGCACATAATTAACCTCAGAGTCTGGGTATCACATCATAATGCTAAACGATACATGAAGCAGGCAAGGGTGCACGTCTTTTAATCTAGCTTTACCTAGCTTTATATTAGTAGTGCAGTGCTGGGAATAGGGTTTAGGGTGGCATTTGGAAGGCGCTCTTATGCAAGCCCATTGTTTTTTTAGCCAATAGGAGAAGTAGGGACGAAGGGTCACGTTTCTCTAACAGCGTTGCTTAATTTTAAACTTCTTTTGCCTTTTTATATTTAAAAGGCTGGAAAAAGAGAAGAGACATGAGTGCTAGCTGGAGGGGTGATGCTCAGTGTCAGGCGCCTTTGATCACTGTTGACCAAAGAACGGGTTTTATCTGAGGCTTTGCCTGCAGCGTGGTCAAATGACTGCCTCAGAAATACAGCCAACTGGCTCTGGGTTTAGACAAACATTAGCCTGAATGCACTGTTGGGTTGATAACATAACATTCTAGGACACGGCTAACAGTTATATGTTTGTTTATGCACATTGTTACGTGTGGATGATGATTCATTTTTAATTGAAAATTATTGTTTTTTCCATCACTTCTAACCTGGAAAACAGTGATGGACCAAGTCAAACCCCTGCCTATCATAGCCATGCATTTTTCTTATTCGACAGAAGAAAATATATTTTCTAATTGTCTAGGATCTAATTAGTTTTCGGCAATTACAGGAAATAAAATTGCCCTTCAAATATAATTGCCTGCTTTATTGTTCAATTTGGGCATATTAATGAGAGTTTATTGTTGGTATAGTTGTTGTGCGGTGAACTGTTTTCACTAGAATGTCGATACAGCTACTAATATAACATGCAGTGTATCATCTTTACATTTGAAGATGGTTTATAATGGTCAATCACAATTATTTTGATCAATATTGAGATCGCGATTAATTATCGCAATTATTTGTTGATTTTAACCAAAACAAATTTTGGTCACATCGGCTAATTATAACTGCTTTCACATCCACATCGGGCTACATTCCTGATAATGTACCAATACAGGTCCTTCTCAAGAAATTAGCATATTGTGATAAAGTTAATTATTTTCCATAATGTAATGATAAAAATTAAACTTTCATATATTTTAGATTCATTGCACACCAACTGAAATATTTCAGGTCATTTATTGTTTTAATACTGATGATTTTGGCATACAGCTCATGAAAACCCAAAATTCCTATCTCAAAGAATTAG
>JACXGM010000278.1:7313-33151 GCA_016801145.1 Umbra pygmaea
ATGGGTGAGTATTGGGTATTGACAAGAGCATGGGTGAGTATTGGGTATTGACAAGAGCATGGGTGAGTATTGGGTATTGACAAGAGCATGGGTGAGTATTGGGTATTGACAAGAGCATGGGTGAGTATTGGGTATTGACAAGAGCATGGGTGAGTATTGGGTATTGACAAGAGCATGGGTGAGTATTGGGTATTGACCGGCTACGAAGGCATCAGACAATGTGCATTACATTTTAATTGATGTTCGGTTGGAAAAGATATGGGTCCCAGTGCTTAATTTGCAATGTGAACATATCTAGTAAAATAAACCGTGTCCTGATGAGAAGATAAGATATTGAACGAAAATACTTCAAATACAATAGAAGACATTAATTTTACCAGTAAATGTGTGCCATTTTACATGACTCATCTCAAACAGGTCTGCACTGCCATCGAAAGGTATTTGGCCAAGATGTTTTAAATTGTTATGTAGTTTTTCACATTGAACTCTAGTTAATTCTATAAAATAATTGTAATTATTAGGGTCAAGTGTTTGATACGGTAAATAATCACACCTGATATTGGCCAGCCATGCACAAAATGAATCTCACTAACAACGGCTCGTCATCAGATTGAATTTGTCAGCACATTAGTTCCAAATCCACATCATACGGCTAATGAAGATCTACATCAGGAAGCAAGTAAAGACTATCCACCCCTCTCCTCACCTCCGTCTACGATGGCTTCATAGGTGATCTCCAGCATGAGCCGTAACTGAGGGTCCATGGTGTGGGCCTGTTTGGGGTGGACCCCGAAGAAGGCTGCATCAAACCTGCTGATGTCCTTCAGCTTCCCGTTTCTCTTAGGGAGACCGTAGAGACCTGGGGATGAGACATGCGGCTCCAGGGGTTACCAGCCTGATCACTGGGGTTGCCATTCACTGCCTGGACCAAACAACGTCACTGCCTGGACAATACAACGTCACTGCCTGGAAAATACTTCATATTTCTTCACTCTAAAGTCAAACAGGTCTAACTTTTAGATCACCATTCAGCACATAAAACCGGATAAAAGTTACACAAACACATTACATTTCAGTAATTTAGCAGACGCTACATTTCAGTAATTTAGCAGACGCTACATTTCAGTAATTTAGCAGACGCTACATTTCAGTAATTTAGCAGACAGTACATTTCAGTAATTTAGCAGACGCTACATTTCAGTAATTTAGCAGACGCTACATTTCAGTAATTTAGCAGACGCTACATTTCAGTAATTTAGCAGACGCTACATTTCAGTAATTTAGCAGACGCTACATTTCAGTAATTTAGCAGACGCTACATTTCAGTAATTCAGCAGACGATCCTCTCCAGACTGACCGACAGCAGCAATTAGCGTTAAGCTGAAGTACACATCTGGCCCAACGCCGTACCCACAAGGCCGTCTACCACACATCTAAAGCAGAGTTTAATGCTTGACGTCCAACTAGCATTTTTATGAATAGAGCATCACCTCTCCTCCTTCCTGCCCCCCCCCCGCGTGCAGTGTGGTCTTGAGGAGCTTTCAGCAGTTTAGCACATGAATGTGAGCTTCAGTTGGTTGCTAGGCATCATCTGATGTGTAGTGTTATTCACAGGCTGACAGGAATTAGACCAAGGAGGGATCAAGAGAGAGAGACTGACGAGGTTAGGAAGAAAGTGAGAACAAAAGTGAGACGGAGCAAGAAACAGCGAGAGATTTATACAGAAAGGTTATGTTAAGAGAAGCCCTGGATGAGCCAGCAGCGCCCAACGCAGGTGGTGAACAGCAACAGCAAGGCAGACTGCGACACAAGAGGCCTTCAGTGCAGCTCTCACACACAGTCTCACATCAGAGGCTCAGCTGACAGCGTCCAGCACTAGCTGGGGTTATTTGGGTTCATTTATGTGAGCAGTGGGTACTGGGTCCAAAACTGGATGAATGGAAAATAGATTCGAGGAAGAAGCATTTCGCGTTGCACAGAGAACCACGGACTGGTTTCTCCACAGCATCTTAAGGTGCGATTTGTTATAACCATGGTAGAAGCTTTGTTAAAGCTACAAGCATTTTACCAAAGCCATCTTTCCTGAAGTTGTACTTTAACAATTGGTCTAGTCTACTTGAACAGCTCGTCACAACAGTCTTGCCACATTCTATCATACATAAATATTTAGTAAGTAGGAGTTTCAGTTTTATATTGAATGTCAACATCTTCACGGAGAACTTTCATCTTTATAATTGCTTCAAACTAAAGAGTAAACCTTGGTTTCATATTAGGCCTTACAGTGGGAATAGAACATTTAAAATAGTAGTGGGCTAAGACTCTGCCTTGCAGAACTAGCTACGTCATGATAGTGGTTCCAGCCTGACAATAGCTTCTCAAACCTTTCCTGGACCTCCAGCACAAGGCAGCGCAAATTGGCATAGGGCTGCTCGGGATTTGAGATCATCTACCTTGCCACATCACTCTCCAGCAACTCCTTGTGGGCAGATTGGACAGCTGTATGTTTGATTTGGGGTGCAGATGGCTCAGTGGTTAGATTGTCAGACTTGCAAACAAAGGTTGGCATTTCGAATCCCAACTGTGCCAAAAGTTGTTGTGTCCTTGGTCAAGGCACTTTACCCTAAATGGCTCTGGGTGAATGTCCCTGTGCTTACTGTAAGTTGCTCTGGATAAGAGCATCTGCTAAATGACAAAAATTGAAAAAATGTAAATGTAATTTCAACTGCAGATGTATAGTTGGTCAATGTAATCATCCCGTGCATGATAAAGGCTTCTATGTTGAATGAGCCATGTGAGCGCCCTTCACTATCCTGCATCTGTCCAAGATGTTGCGGAGCTGCTGTCAAGGCAGGGTTAGTGGGGAAATGGACAAGACCAATTGAGAGGGAAGAACCCCCCCAATTAAAAACAATTAATAATCATTTAAATATTACTTCCCTGGCAATAAAGGTCATAGACACTCACCTGGCTTCCACCGACGGTCATCTTCTGTTACCATGTCAACCCCATTGAAGAGGTTCTCCCAGAATTCTTCAAGGTTGTTAGACTCCGGAAGCCGACCTGAAATACCGGCTACAACAATCTCCTCCATTCTCGAAAGAAAGGGTTTCTGTGGGAGAGAAAGACGGAAAAACTCACCATTGTTTGCATACTTGAAACAAACCCTATTCCATGTTTACTTAAATTTCTGTTTAATTCATTTAGGAGAAGCTCTCATGTGGTGGTGATGGTGGTGGTAACACTTTACTCAATGATCTAGCTGTGCGCAACAAAGAACCATTTAAAAGTATTAACTAAAAAAAGAAATGCCAATGACACGTAGGAGTGGGCCTGGATAATTATTTCAAATACTTTTTGGGGGTAGGGTTTCATAAAGTTTTAAAGAAAATGGATTGGGTATTTTCAGGATTATTAAATGGAGCACTGTACCGAAGAGAAGGATACCCAGCTGATCTCTACCAGAATCATCTAACTGGGATGGAAGTTAACATTTTACCATGACAACAACAGGAGCACGCTGCCAAAACCACGGTGGAGGAATGAAAGGTTAACGTGGGCCAGTCAGGACCCTGGCCAAGATCTGACTGAAACAAACCTTCGAGAGTGTAGACTGCATGTAGATAAACGGAACTAATACTGAATTTGAAAAAACGCATCAAACGAACGTGACGAAAATGTAAAACATTCAAGGAGGTGTCGACTTTCTATGTCACAAAGCAAGAAACAAACGTTCAGCCCAACTACACATACATAATGCAAATGGAATTTACAACAAATAACTTCTTGCAAATATTCATGAAAGGCCTGGGCAACCTGAAACCTTTCCCAGGGATCAGCTTCTCAACATCTGGGAACCTTAGACGGGAGGGGTCTTAAACAATTGTTCTAGCCCTCCTCAGTGCTCAACATCTCTCACTGCCATTGAGGGGTTAGCGATTAACATTCTGTCAGTATTTACCATATTCCTGGCATTCAGGTCCATGCGGTTACCATTTCAAAAATGACTGGCTTACACTAAACCTGTATTACTCAACAAATACAACAGATAATGCTGCGTCGCATTTTAGTTGCATTTTAAGTTGGATTTGGGGAAACCAACTAAAGTATCCATTTTGTTGAACTATTTTATTTGCTTGTTTCATTTGAACTGTAGTGTCTGCAGTAAAATTCGAGTTGAAATACAGGACAATACAGAAAAGTCACGTGTGCTGAGGAAGATCTACTGTATAATAATTATAGAAGTAAATTGGAGAAATAAACACGTCAGTATAATGGGTTTCATTATAATACTTATTCAATTTCTGTATTTATTGTTTATTTATAAGATTGCTTTCACTCCACGCTTGTGGTAATTTCATCTGACTGCTATCCATGGTGCTGAATATCAGAAAAAGGGCAACTGAAAACAAACCTCATGTTTTATGGGACTCCCTTAACCATACTCTAGATCGGCTTTTTCAGTGGCTCTTCTGGTGATTAAGGTTTCCCATCCCTGGTACAGAAAGAAAAGTTGAAGTTCTTCACACCACAATAAGAGTTTAATTTTCTGTGTGGCCAGTCTTTCAAATGGTCTTTCCTCTCTCCTCAACTACATTGCGTTCCAAATTATTATAAAATTATATTTGACACTGATTTTCCTAAATAGTCTACGCAAATGACAGTGAGTATAATTTAAGTCATCAACCATTAGGTAATAATTCGAATTTCATTGAACAAACGACCCAATAATGGAAAGAGAAACAAGATGGAAAGAGAAAAACCCACATCAGTCAGATAGGTACAGCATGGGAACATGGTGAACTCCAGTACAGAAAAGGAGACAAGGAACACAGAGGCGGAAACAGACACCCAGACAAGAACAACCCTTTGGGTGCATTTCGCAGACATTTCAGCACTAGGAGCCAGTCTTTAATGGTTGGAAACTCACTGAACCTGCAGGGCGTACGAGACGGACAACAATTGACTGAAACCGCTTGACCAGCCAGTGACCAGTGTTACTGAGTGGAAACAACACTAGAAAGAGTCATGAAGGCTTCTTAAGCACAAGGTTATGTTCAGGCCAGCATCAAAACAAGGTACTTTCTAGGTCACCCAGCTAGTTTACCTCAGGCCACATGAGACAGGGATGGGCTGGGAAACACTCACTGAAACAGGCGGAGAAGGGTCAATTGTTGAGAGAAAGTTTGTGCGAGTCTGTGGATGCACATATGCTTGAACAGTGGTGCGAGAAAGAACATATCAACCAGCACTGAACCTTTGTTTCTGGTTTCTGGGCCAGGCAATTCATTACTGGCCAGGCAACTTAATGCGGGCGGGTCAACCAATAAGAAAACAGGGGAGGGGCCTCCCAGTGTATCCTCATCCATTGAGAAGTGCAATGAAGCGATCTGTTCCCAACAGAGGAAGCATCCCCAACAGTCCTGCACACAGTAGCCTACTGTAAGCTCCCTCCACTGAGGGCAGGGGCAGAAACCCAACAATAGAGCTACCGTTGCCTGGACCCCCTAATTAATAGGAGTGTAGTAGATTGCTTTTCAAGCCTGTATAGCTATTGGAATTCAGTTCTGGTCCATCTGAAATCAAATTACCAGTGGTTCCGTATGTACGAATATAGGTGTTAAAAGTAGCCTAGTCAAAAACAAAACAAAAAATAACAGTTATTAACCATTTTGAATACAGCTTCTACAACATTGAGTGCATGTAGAGGACAAACATTGTTCGACTATGGTCCTCATTATAAAATTATTACAGAGTGCCGGAGTTGGCGTAGCTGTCCCTGCTGGCACCGGTATGATTTACTAGCCTTGAACATTTGAGCACCTCACAAATAAAGTACTTCTTTCTTTATAACAAAATGCAAAGTATTCAGTCATTTAAATGGGATGTGAGGCCTCTATTCTGCCACAGGCCTAGGGCACATTATTAAATAAACACATGGCCAGTAGAAGGAAAAAGATTTTAATCTCTGATGCAGCATGAATACAAACCTGTATATCCTGAAAAGCCTAAGATTTAAAGTAGGGGTGTACTAAAATGCAAGAGAGTCAACGGGATAAATCAATTTGAGAGGAATGAAATCTCTCCCTCATGCATCATTGGGCTCATAAAAATAAAAATCCTCTGGATATCAGCACAGTGCTTTGGCCAGGCAGCCAAATGTTTTTGCCTGAAAAACAGCATTCACTCAATAGGCAACTAGCTAATAGCAGCCGGAAGCTGTTTAGGGTCTACTCTGAACGAGTACTGTGGCATGTTACTACAATAGCTTTACCAAGAAGCCGATGTTGTAGCGGACTACGTTGATCCTTTGCAGGACAAGAAACGTCAGTCAGTGGTTCGAGCCTGACTCTGGCTTCTCTGACTTTGATGGGAACCTCCACCCCGAGGCAGCGCAAATTGGCATAGCGCTGTCCGGGATAGATAATTCAGCTTATCTACCTTGCCACAATGGTCTCCATCGACCCCTTGTGTGCAGATCGAGCACCTGTATGTTCAATCACTGAGGTATTTTTGATGAGTGTGATCATCCCACGCACAATGTCTAAAGGCTTCATTGCTGGACGAACAGTTCAAAAAGTCGGCCGGCTTGGCAACATGTGGTTGGATGAACCATGTGTGTGCCCTTCACCATCCCACATCGGTCCAGGGAGTTGGGAGCTGCCAAGAAGTCAGGGGTAGAGGGAAATTGGACAAAACCAATTGGGAGGGGAAAAAAAATTGTAAATAAAATAAACACATTTTTAAATTCTCCACATCCCCTATTTTTACATCCCAATTTGTCAGGTCCAATTTCCCTTAAAGCCTGAAACCCCTGGCAGGTGTGGAATGGGCAAAGATACATAACATGCTTCCTCCAACACCGTGTCGCCAAGCCATCCGGTTGTCATCACACTGTTTGTTCAAGACAGAAGCTTTAAGTCAGTACATGTGGGTGGAATAACACATTCTCCAACTATTCAACTGTGAATTAATCCACAGGTGCCCGAGCTCGAGTGTTTTACACGAGAAAGACATGACAAGGTAATTGTGTCTGACTACTTACACATCTACCTCAGGCAGCGCTGTACCAATTTGTGCTGCCCCTAGCAAACCCCACCTTCCAGGGCACGGTTCGAAATGCTGTGACCATCAGTTTTGTAGTCATAATAAAGGGAGATTCGTAGTCATAATAAATTGAGATTTGTAGTTATAATATATAGAAATTTGTAGTCATAATGTATGGAGATTTTGAAGTTAAAACATAAGCAATTCTATTGTGATTGGAAAGTATGCAAACAAAACAAACCTTACCTCTGCCTTAAAGATGTAGTCTGCAACTTTAAATCTGGTGGTTTTAATGAATGGGGCACAAATCATGACAGAGCACAATTTAATAGGTACCCTTTTTAGCTCAATAGCGCCCCTTTCACAACTAGTGTCCATCCTCGGTAAGGATCATTAAGTAGAACACAGCTCGGGTTTGTTCGCTCTGAACCAAATACCTGCATTCATCTGAGCTGTGGTCATCTAACTAGAACCGGGGTGGGCAAACGTTTTTGCATGAGGGCCACATTGAGCTTTTTAAACCATGTGAAGGGCCTCATTTTATAGCGATGCGTGAAAAATAGGAAATGTAATTTCATTAAATTATACCCATAGAGCGAAAAATAAAAATAAATGACAAAAATGTATGTTTAATGTTTAGTTAATTATTGTAAAATACTTGTAAACTATGATGAACATCACCGTAAAATCCATATTGGCCCACGTCTTGAGAACCAGTGTGACAAACATTGGGGTGCATAATTATAAGTAAATAAAACACTATAGGCCAGTTTTATGGACAAGGATTAGGCCTAGTCTTGGACAAATCAAGATCAATAGAGATTTGCATTGAACTTGATTATTTAGTCCAGGACTAGGCTTAATCTGTGGCTGCGAAACTGGCCCTATATGTACAGTATCCTACATATTTTTACTATTTCCCTATACGTTTTACAAAACCAGCCATCCCTTACCCTCCAAAAAATAACCTGTTTTAGTGCAGGGTGATGTCTTACTGTGGCTCCTTGCAGAAATGTTATTGTCATTTTCACTTCCTGATTTCTGTCTGTAATGTTTTTAGTTAATCATTGAGTGAAAAGTACCCATCTTTAAGATGTGATATCTCTGGCTGTCATTAATCCACATGGACAGACCACACCCCATTATTTGCATCACGCACGTGTCGGGAGATATCACTTTGACCTTCAAGCATCAATCAACTTTAAAGGTTCTTTTATTAATTAAAAAAATGCCTCATGGGCCGGTTTAAAGGACCCGACGGGGGCATCTGGCATCACTAGAAATATGTTAAGGCCTAATCAGCACGCCACCACTTGTTTAGGGGAACTAAAATAAAAAGGTACTAGAGTACTGAACCTAGACTAAACCTTTCTCTTAGAAAAAAGTGGACCAGTTAAAGACTACCTCTGATTTTCAAGGCTTTGCATCCAAAATGGGACACACTCTCATACACATGTTCCTTGAAGGCTGCAGTAATGTGCACACGTGTATGTGCACATGCAAGGCAGGTGTGGACATGCAACAGTAGCTAAAACAACACACAACCCTCCCCTTTGGGATGAGTCACACACACACACACAGTGCCAAGTCAGATCAGGATTTTATATTACCTGTACTTAACAGACTATAATGGACGAGGTCATGGCTACATTCATTACTAGTTACACTATCAATGGCTGTATTTGAAAATGACCTGTAGACAAGCTACTGATGATCCAATGAAACTAAGGATAAACAATGACAAAGAAGATGCGCTGTAAATAGCAATCAGTCCCATTGATACTAGTTTAATAATAGGTCCATTTACGAGTCTCACTGTGCCTGGAGGAGGATTAGGGGATTATCATCTACTTGATTTGAGGCTTGGCTATGACGACAGTCCTGGTTGATTCAAGTGTTGATACCCGTTTTTGGAGCTGAAAAACCCCACTGACAACAACAGTGATCCACGCAGCTTCAGTGTGCCTTTGTATTTCTAGTACTGTCACTGAATTTTTCATCTGTCTGTCGGTATGTTTTGTTTTGTATAACAACTTAATCTGTGAGGTAATGACACGTGCTTTAAAAAAACATCTGTAAAGTAACACAGATGTAGTTTTCAGGGTTACAATGAACCTGTACTGATCAATATCCCAAAAAAATTTATAACATGTTGATATTGAAGACATAGACCTAACACGGAAACACAAGTACAACAAAACCTTCTAAGGTAATTTCCAATCCAATTCGAAAGAGTTAAACTTGCAACACAATCATGATAGATGTTGTAGTAACAACATGTTAAAACCACCAATGGTTGATATGGCCCAGTTACAAAGTGGACTGCAGAAACTACAAAACACTGTTCATCAGATTATATACACTATAGTGTTTCAATAGAAATCTGTCTTTGACTTGCCTCAACTTGTCACATATGTACTACAACACCTGAGAGCACCTGTAAACATACTACAGAACACTGACAAGAAGCGTGACAAATACCAGTGTAGTTAGGTAATAAACTACTAGACAGGACATTCCATCCTGTGCCAGGACTACTGGTCTATCAACAGTAGGGCCAGAAAACACAGCAAGCCAGCAATCAGCAAACGCCAAGTATTGTTACAAGAAAACTTAAGAGAAACACACCCACCAGCTTGGTAAACTGGACAGGGCTTGGTTACTGATTTGTCCAGCCAGGTCACACAGAAAATGTTCCATGACTCCCAGTGTGTTACATTCCACACAAAGGCTTTAAATCGGCCTCGTCTTTCTCCTCACGGTCAGCCTTTTTACTAAACGAAGGGCTGGAACCAAGAAGCGTTGAGTCCCCAAACATCAGTGTCCATTTCTGGTGTTAGTATGTGCAGGCTTAACTCTTTATACAGGTCTGTAGTTTGGCTAGGCAATATCTGTATAATTGTACATACCCTCACAGTTATAGGACCATTGAGAACTACAAAGCCTACTGAAGAGAAAAAACAAAGTTCAAAATGTAAAAAAATACAGTAAAAAGGTATAATTATCAGAGAAATGGTCCAGATATTCAGTGTTTTGTATGATTCTCAATGTATTGCAATAAGAGGATCATGCATCACGCTCACCTGACAAAACTAGAACATTCTAAATAAAAAATCATATCTTATCAAAATAATATAATAATATATTGAGTAAACAAACTTCTCTAAATCTTGAATTTAGTAATTACACTTTTATTTGAAACTACTTCATCAACCCATTGACAATATAGTCAAGGCCTGAAAACTTGCAGCCTATGCATTGAGCGAACGTTTTTCTCGCGCTGGTGCTGATCACACCAAACGAAGGCAAGGAAAGTGACAAACACGCAAAACACCCTCATAACTAGCCTGCAGAAATAGAGGTGTCCTGCCTTAAACCATATTAATCCAGAACTACAATTTAATTGCACAACGGATTCCCGGCATCAATCATCTCCACTGTGCCGGGATCCTGTTTAATAGCGACCCTGCAATCCAGGGCATCCGAATATGAATGACATGATGGTGACCACTGTATAAATGGAGTACTGCTAATGCTATTTCTGGCAACAGTTAAACTAGTCAGATAATGCTCTTAACATCCAATATCATTTTAATAAGGGTTCAAATTAGACGATAATAAACAGCTAGTTCCAGGAAATACCATTTTGACTTGGTAGTTTGCTGCGATGCTAGGCATAACAGGAATTTGATTGGCTAACGTGATGATGAGAAGCTACTGGTAACATTGTGGCGTCTAACGATACAGTTCTATCAGAAACTACTTACCGGTAATTAAGTGGTTTGATATCCGCAGGAACAATTACAGTAGGTGAATGTTTGTTACCAAACGGTTATCAAAAATACACCCGATAATCCCTTATCTTCCGTGGATGAGTGCGTGCTTGATGTGTGCCTGCTATTGGCATGGGAAGAATAGCTACCTCTTCCTGCCTGCCGAGACCGAATTTCTTTCGCTTCTTTGATTCCCTTTCTCTATTTAATTTAAATGTCTGACATGCTCTCCCTGGCCACGCCACATGGGCTGACAGTTTGGCTGGGCTGTTCGGTCCAATGAGAAGAGAGACCGGGCTCTTAGTCTCAGCCAGTGATGGGGTGATTCGCTGAATGCCTCAGTAGATTCATCAGAAAAAAAACTCGATCGCAAGGTTACTGTAGTTCAGTTTAGGACTCATTCTGGATAGAGACACAGCTCTGTTCATCTCAGCATCTCTGTGCTAACCTGAGTATTGGGAAAGCCAAGTCCAAGTTCATTTCTAAAGTTCAAAACGAGATTTTTGGCAGACGTAGCTGTGCCATATTCAGATTTCATACTCTGACCGATTTATTTCGAAATCTTACAGAAAGCTGTTCACATGTTTGAGGACATTGATCATATGCATTTGTTGAATGTAATTGTTTGGGGATGACCAAACCATTAAATAATGATGGACCTAGCCTACACTTCACAGGTAACATATTTTCTTCTAACCTGGTTAAAATTAATACATGCATAAATTAGACCAATTCTATATAGAACGTTATTTTCAAGACTAAACATAGCAATTCCCGAACACCTGGATGAATTTAGGAAAACATATTATCCAGTGATAAAATATGTATTCTCATTCAAATACATTTTCCAATTTTCTTAACAAGAGGTTTTGAAAACAGTTTATAAAGCACTTTTTAAATATAATACACATGTTAATCATTAATTAAATGTAGTTTAACTTTTAAATTGTATGATCATTTTTATGTAACGTGTTACTGGTTGTTTAACCTTAAGTCACATAGGCCAACTCCATATTGTACGCTGAACGTTAGGAGCAACTGAAATACACATGAAGTAAGTCAACGCCGGCACACCGTACATACCCAGAACTTGACAAATGTGTCTAAAACCAATCACAGTGTGGAGGTGTGTGGTTGCCACCAATCGTTGTGGACATGAGGGTGTTGCTAGGAGATAGGGTGATGTGATGACAAAGAGGGGAGGAGCTTGTTGTCAAGGCAGCAAGAACGGTGATGTAATAAAAAAGCTCATCTGACACTATGGGTTACTCAAGTTCATTAGTGAAGATGGCATATAAGGTCAGTATGATGTCAAGAGAATAGCTAACTTGTATTGTTGGTATCTTTTATTTGTATTTTACTGATGTAAATACCACATGTAGACATTTCTGGAATAAGTACAATAATGTATTCTTTCATTGGTTTTTCAATAATGGAAAACATTTTTAGAAAGATATTTTAATAAAAAATGTATTGGGGATAAAAATCACTGTGTTACAGTTTTCGATAAATTAACAACACCTGTTCAACAGGATTTATACTAAAGCACTTGATTTGACATGATAGTATATAAACATGAAATGTTCCAAGAGAAAAAAGTTATTTTAGTGGGAGCATGCGCGAGAGCATGTGAACTGCAACTAACCCTCTCTCCAGAGCAATAAAGCAATGTGGTTACCCTGGCCCGAGCAGCGATGTGTATTTATCTAGCCTGAATCATGTTACTGTAGCAGAAAGTCTCAATCAGTCTTTCACATTGTAGTTCCTGATTTTGCCCCCTTTAGCAGTAGTCTTGGTCCTCTGGACGGTGTCAGTAGCAGGGGGATTGACAGGTTTCTTCCTCTCCAGGACTGGTGCCCTGCACCCCTGTATCCCGATCACCTGACTCCCAGACCCGGGTTCAAGCCTGGTTAGCGCAACGTCACCTGGGAGCAGATGTGTGCACATGTCATTCCCTTCAACAGAGTTGTTACATGGGACGAGAGACAGTGTCACAGTACAGAAGGTCTGGCTACCTTTGAGTCAAACAGGCAGAAAAAGTCACAATCTCAGGGCAACTTGATGAAACAGTCCAGGAGCCATCATTTCCAACCTTAGGCATCTTTAAAAGTATTTTAATCCCCTAATAAAGATTTTTTAAGGCTAAAAAAATCATGGTGCCCTTGAAATCTAGTCCCCTGCAAGGTATTTGTTGAACACCATACATGGCGACAGTGAAAACATCTGTGGTGACAAGGCTTTTGGTTTTGCTGGCTGCATCTCAGTATGCATACTACATACTACATACTAAAAGTACGTACTATTAAGGATATAGTAAGCAAGTATGCCAGCATTGGGACATACTAACACATCAGAATGTTGCATCTAAATCTAGTACATTTCCACGTGCGATGAAGCCCGCGAAGTTTGAACATTAAACATTTTGCAGAGTTCACTGACATTTTTATCAACTACAAACACATTCCTGAAAAACCTGAAATGTCTATTCTGGCAGTTAATCAAGTTGCACGTCAACGTCAGAGAGCTGTCAATTACAGGTCCATAGCATGGATGTATTAAGAGAACTGGATGGCGCCTGCGGCACGAAGCCCCATTAATTCCAATGAAAGTTGCGCAAAAACGCATGAAGCAAACCAGGAACTCCAAAATACCCGGATCTTCCATGTTGTGCGGCCCAACGGACATGCGCACTAGCAACAGTTTGTTTATGTTGTTGTAGCAACGGGTAGAAATGGCCTAATGGACACGCGCACTAGCAACAGTTGGTTCGTGTTGTCGTAGCAACCGGTAGCAACACTGCACGTTCATCATGCCTAGTTTAATAACTCTGGATTCGGCTACCTGTGAATGTTAAAATGGACCCTTTTTAGTGTTTGGGCTGGTAAGTTGATGTACCCCAAAAAACATCCACTGAAATATAGAGAAAGATTCTTTCACCATTAAAAGTCTATGGGAAAAATTGTTTTTGGGCCGCAAGGGGTGCAGTTTCACTATTGGCCGCTAAGCCTATGGTTGCTTCAACTTCGGTGTCTAAGCCTACCCTACTTGATCCATAGTGAGAAGAGAAACCCCTCCTATACTGTGTCGCAAAGGATTGTATACTGTTGGGCGTAGTAGACCATCCGGGGACTTCTGACATACTATATTTGCGTACTATGGTTTGGGACATTTTTTTAAATTTATTTAACCTTTATTTACCAGGTGGGCACGTTGAGAACAAATTCTCATTTAAAACGGCAACCTGGCCAAGATAAAGCAAAGGTGCAAGTACAAACAGAGTTACACATGAATACAAATACACAAGAATAACACAAAGGGTAGGGTAAGGGGGAAAGATAGAAAAGTGCAGTTGAATGTGCAGTTGAATGCAGTTGAATGCAGTGTACAGAGTAGCAGGCAGATACAATGTAATAAGTTAACACTAGTATAACAGTGCAAATGGTAACTGTGCAAATAACAAATAACAATAATGTAATTAAACTAATATAATGTTCAAGTCCGTATATACACAAAGGTGCTTATTTGGAAAATACTAAAGTAACGGATTAGATAGGGAAAGTTAGTGTACATGTGAGGGGGGGGTCAGCAGGTGCAATGGTTGGACAGAAGCTCTGATAATCGAGATTTAAAGGAAGTGAGGGGGACAGTGGTTACGAGTTTCAGAGTCTTCTGTAGCTCGTTCCAATCGCTAGCTGCGGACAACTGGAATGAATTTCGGGCAAGAGGTGTGGGCTTTTGGAGTGATCAGGGAGATGTACCTGGATGAGTGCAGGTTTCAGGAGGGTGAGGCAACGGAGAGGAGTGAGTTCAGGTAAGGGGGGGTTAGTCTTAGGATTGATTTGTAAATTAGGTGATACCAGTGGGTCAGGCGCCGAGTGTGTAAAGAGGGCCAGTCCACTAGTGCATATAGGTCGCAGTGGTGGGTGTTAAATGGGGCATTGGTAATAAAGACATACTAATTGTAGTCTGGCATACTATATAGTATGCATTTTGAGATGCAGCCAACGTCTATTTAAATCTCCTCACAGCAGACACACAGACAGTAACTGATCAGGCTACTTCACCTATGGCTATCAATGGTGCAACACAAGGGATCTCTCCACCTCATTTGATTTGTAAAGATTTCATTAACATAAGCAACATATTTCACCTAGGGATTTCAAAGGTAAAGCTTTGAGGTGTGATATTAATTTGCTTATTTTGTTTTAAAAGCTATTAGTCACATTTCAATTGATGTACAGCAAAAACACTTTGTTGTACTTTTCTAAAATATAAATTTATATTAGAAATTGGTCATTAAAATACATGAATCAGCCATAGCATTATGACCTCTGACAGGTGAAGTAAATAACACTGACAATCTTGATAACATAGCACCTGTCAATGGTTGAGTTATATTAGGCAGAAAATGAACATTTTGTCCCCAAACTTGATGTATTACAAGCAGGAAACTGGGTAAGGATTTGAGCGACTTTGACAAGGGCCAAATTGTGATGGCTAGACGACTGGGTCAGAGCATCTGCAAAACTGCAGCTCTTGTGGGGTGTTCCCAGTCTGCAGTACCCATACCTATCAAAAGTGGTCCAAGGAAGGAAAAGCAGTTAACCGGCGACAGGTTCATAGGTGGCCTATGATGCAAGTGGGGAGCAAAGGCTGGCCCGTGTGGTCCAAGCTACTGTAGCTCAAATTGCTAATACAGTTAATGGAGGTTCTAATAAAAATGTCTCAGAACACACAGTACATCGCAGTTTGTTGCGTATGGGGCTGCTAGCTGTAGACCAGTCAAGGTGTCCATGCTGACCCCTGTCCACTGCCGAAAGTACCTACAATGGACATGTGAGCATCAGAACTGGACCACGGAGCAATGGAAGAAGGTGGCCTGGTCTGATGAATCACGTTTTATTTTACAGCATGTGGACGGCCAGGTAAATGTGTGATGTTCGCCTAGGGAACACATGGCACCAGGATGCACTATGGGAAAAAAAGCAAGCCGGCAGAGGCAGTGTGATGCTTTGGGAAATGTTCTGCTGGGAAACCTTGATCGGTGTATATAAATATTCAATATAAAAATAACATACCAACATCATGAGATGTAATTTTCTAGACATACAAGATGAAAATGTGAAGTAAAGGGAGATGACAATGACAAGACAGTTTTATCAGTAGTCCGTAACTGTAATTATAGAATTTAATTTTAACAGATGCACATGGCAATCATAAAACAAATAAAGAGCCCACTCAGGTTGGTTATAACATGAGTGTATTTTGTGTACGTCTCCATTTATAAATAAAACATTCACAGTATGGGTTACCCTCTCAATTTCATGTATCTCTGACTGCTGACAGACACGGTTTGTGGACTGAAGGCAGTTCATTGTGATGGTTTAATTAGGCTGCATACACTTAAGGCATAAACACATCCATTACCTGCTTATGGTATTAAGGTATTACACCCAATACAGCTATCTTACAATCCTCTGCGACTTTGGCTCTTAATCAATCCCAGACGTTACTAATGCTCCACCACTGTCTCTCAGCATTCACTGATGGTCGCCAATCGGACATTTTCTATTCAAGTGAGAACTCACTTTCTACTTAATGCATCTGTTGTACAGAACCTTTTAAACACAATTGTTTTCGCACAGACATCGCACAGACATCGCACGGACATCGCACTGACATCGCACTGACATCGCACATTTTTAATAAAATGCACTTCTAGTGGTCCGCGTGGCGTAGTGGGCTAAGTCGCTGCATTACATGACAGTCTACGTCATGATAGTCATGGTTTCGAGCCTGACTATGGGTTCTCTGACTTTCCCCGGGTCCTACTGCGTGAGGCAGCGCAAATTGGCATAGCGCTGCCCGGGATTTGGGTTAAATAAATCAGATTATCTATCCTGTCATGTCACTCTCCAGCGACTCCTTGTGTCCAGATCAGATTAGTCGGTAAACATAATCATCCTGTGCATGATCTAAGTAAAGGCTTTGTGTTGGATGAACAGTGGGAAATAATCTGCAGCTGGGCGACATGTGGTTGGATGAACCATGTGAGCGCTCCTCGCCATCCCACAGATATGGCCAAGTAGTTGCGGAGCTGCTACAAGGCAGGATTAGAGAGAATTGGGAGGGGAGAAAAGTTTGGGGAAAAAATATCTTTTTTTTTTAAAGCGCTTCTAGTCAACAGTCACAATGTTATGCCCAATACTACCAATACTTTTATAGATCAAATTTGTGCACATTGTACATTTTAAACGACCAATCGCAGGCTGTTTTAAACCAGACAAGAAAGCCTATTTTTGGCAGTTCAAACTTGTGTTGCATGCTTCCTCCACCCATGTCAGAGCCCCGTGTGTCTTCTTAACCAACATTTGCTCAGCAAAATGAGGAAACCCTTGGCCTTCTACTGGTGAACAATCTGTGAGGCAATGCCTCTGTTCTCAATGTAATCTAACACACAGTCTCTGTGTTGATGACCTTCACTACTCAATGTGATCTGGTTCACTGTCTGCTGCTGAGGCAAAGACCCACACAGGCACATGGAACATTTTTATGACACTAATAATCGCAAAAGATAGTTTGATGCAATGATAACACTGTAAAAGGAAATTAATTTCAAAACAGCTGTTGGGTATGCTGATATGCAACTTGCTGTCTGTGTGTTTGATATTTTCAAAGTAATGTGAACTGAAACAAAGGTTTATAGAAACAAAGTGTGAAGGCTAGACGACTGGGTCAGAACATCTCCAAAACTGCAGCTCTTGTGGGATGTTCCCGGTCTGCAGTGGTCAGTACCTATCAAAAGTGGTCCAAGGAAGGAAAAGCAGTAAACCGGCAACAGGGTTATAGGCGGGCATTAATGCACATGGGGAGCGAAGGCTGGCCCGTGTGGTGTGATCCAACAGATGAGGTACTGTAGCTCAAATTGCTGAAACAGTTAATGCTGGTTCTGATAGAAAGGTGTCAGAACACACAGTGCATCCCAGTTTGTTGCGTAGGGGGCTGCTAACTGTAGACCAATCAGGGTGTCCATGCTGACCCCTGTCCACTGCTGAAAGCACCTACAATGGGCATGTGAGCATCAGAACTGGACCACAGAGCAAAGGAAGGTGGCCTGGTCTGATGAATCACGTTTTATTTTACAGCATGTGGACGGCCAGGTGCATGTGTGATGCTTACCTAGGGAACACATGGCACCAGGAGGCACTATGGAAAGAAAGAAAGAAAGCAGGCGGAGGCAGTGTGGTTCTTTGGGAAATGTTCTGCTGGGAAACCTTGATCGGTGTATATTCATATTGAATATAAATATAACATACCAACATCAAATGAGATGCAATACTCTAGACATTCAAAACTGAAATGTAAAGTAAAAAAGGGAGATGACAATGACAAGACGGTTGTATCAGTAGTAGTTGGAATTGTGTTATCACAGTATCCATTACTGTAATTATAGAATTTAATTTAACAGATGCACATGGCAATCATAAAGCAAATAAAGAGCCCACTCAGGTTGGTTATAACATGAGTGTATTTTGTGTACGTCTCCATTTATAAATAAAACATTCACAGTATGGGTTACCCTCTCAATTTCATGCATCTCTGACTGCTGACAGACACGGTTTGTGGACTGAAGGCAGTTCATTGTGTTGGTTAAATGGCTGCATACACTTAAGGCATAAACACATCCATTACCTGCTTAAGGTATTACACCCAATACAGCTCTCTTACAATCCTCTGGGACTTTGGCTCTTAATCAATCCCAGACATTACTAATGCTCCACCCCTGTCTCTCAGAATTCACTGATGGTAGCCAATCGGACATTTTCTATTCAAGTGAGAACTCACTTTCTACTTAATGCATCTGTTGTACAGAACCTTTTAAACATAATTGCTTTCGCACTGACATCGCACTGACATTGCACAGACTTTAATAAAATGCACTTCTAGTGGTCTGTGTGGCGTAGTGGGCTAAGTCGCTGCATTTCATGACAGTCTACGTCATGATAGTCATGGTTTCGAGCCTGACTATGGGTTCTCTGACTTTCCCCAGGTCCTACTGCGTGAGGCAGCGCAAATTGGCATAGCGCTGCCCGGGATTTGAGTTTAATAAATCTGATTATCTATCCTGCTACGTCGCTCTCCAGTGACTCCTTGTGTCCAGATCTGGCGCGTGTGGGTTCAATCATGGAAGTATGGTCGGTAAACATAATAATTCTGTGCATGATCCAACTAAAGGCTTTGTGTTGGATGAACAGTGCGAAAAGAATCGGCAGCTGGGCGACATGTGGTTGGAGAAACCATGTGCGCGCCCCTCGCCATCCCACAGATCTAGCCAAGTAGTTGAGCTGCAGACAAGGCGGGGTTTGAGGGAATTGGGAGGGGAGAAGTAAAAAAAATTGTGGGGGGGGATCACTAAAAAAAAAATATTTTTTTAAGTGCTTCTAATCAACAGTCACAATGTTATGCCCAATACTACCAATACTTTTATAGCTCAAATTTGTGCACATTGTACATTTTAAACGACCAATTGCAGGCTGTTTTAAACCAGACAAGAAAGCCTATTTTTGGCAGTTCAAACTTGTGTTGCATGCTTCCTCCACCCATGTCAGAGCCCCGTGTGTCTTCTTAACCAACATTTGCTCAGCAGAATGAGGAAACCCTTGGCCTTCTACTGGTGAACAATCTGTGAGGCAATGTTCTCAATGTAATCTAACACACAGTCTCTGTGTTGATGACCTTCACTACTCAATGTGATCTGGTTCACTGTCTGCTGCTGAGGCAAAGACCCACACAGGCACGTGGAACATTTTTATGACACTAATAATCGCAAAAGATAGTTTGATGCAATGATAACACTGTAAAAGGAAATTAATTTCAAAACAGCTGTTGGGTATGCTGATACGCAACTTACTGTCTGTGTGTTTGATATTTTCAAAGTAATGTGAACTGAAACAAAGGTTTCTAGAAATTATTAAAATGCCGATTTTCACCCCTTATCTGGTTCACACATGCTCACACACAAAACAAATAAATGCATGTTTCTTAAACCTTCTCTAACACTAACATTTATGCATTTATACCTAATGCATAATATCTGAACCTCAAAGTAAACTAGATTTTAACACGAACACTAATTTTAAGTTTCAACCTAAACCCAGGGCATAAAATTTACATTTTGGATCACCAGCCACTAGATTTAAAGGTCTAACAGCCACTAGAATATTTTTAACAGCCAACACACCTGGTCCTCATAGACAACACAAAACTAAAACTAAAATGCTTTGATGCCGTAAAGTTTCCTAAATGCATATATACAGTGTGTTCAAAATAATAGCAGTGTTCAAAAAAGTGAGTAAAGCTCAAAATCCTTATAATAGCCTTATTTCCATACATGCATTGGCATTGTGCACACTGCACAGTCTATTCCAAATCAAAACAAAAAAAATCTATCAAATTTGTTTGATAAAACTTTACAGACAGTGAAGAAAAAGAAATGTTAGCCTGTTCAAAAAAATTCCAGTGTCTGCATTTGTCTTTACAAACTCAAAACATTTCCGGTATAAACTAAAAAATGGTTGAAGATTTAGCCGTCCTGTGAATCACTGAACTAATATTTAGTTGTATAACCACGGTTTCTGAGAACTGCTTCACATCTATGTTGCATGGAGTCAACCAACTTCTGGCAGGACGATTGGACTACATTCCACATTTCCTCCTCATTTCTAGGTTTTGCCTCAGAAAGAGCATTTTTTGTCACCCCACCAGTTTTCTATTGGATTATGGTCCGGGGATTGGGTTGGCCAATCGTCTGCCTTCATCCTTGAATAAGGGCCACCTGTTTTTTACAGAATGAATGACCTCACTGCTTGAACTCCACACTGCTATTATTTTGAACACGCCCCTTTCAATTAATGATTCAATCACACAGAATCAGCAGCATGCATGTCATGACTGTTGGGTCTGTTGGTTTTCTATTACTCTACTGCACCTACTAGTAAATTATTTGCCGTGTAGAAATGTGATTTCTACCAAAAACAGCAATTGATCTGGTTAGTGATGTTGGACTGTTATTATTAACACAACTGTATGTAGCGAATTGCTTTATTTGCAATAAATGTTGTGACTGAGTTCATCCCAAAATATCTCACAGATGAGATAAAAATCATTAACTGCCCCTTGAAAGGCTGGACAACCCTTCTGCCTGTGGGAGAATCTCTTCTGCAACTGACAACTTGAGTACGACTAGACCACAATAATCAGGCCTATTCGCTAGCAGTGGAGATAGAATTTTAAACTGACATTTTCAAACAACTAATCATGTTAAACGAAATATAAATATCCCAGAAACAATCACTTTCAGGTATTTTCTGGTATTAAGTTAGAATTACTGTGTATCGCTTCATTTCAATAATTCTAAAATTTCCCAATGCTGAGGTCATTGGTGCACGTGGTTGATAGTATAGCTATTAACGTATACATCAGAAATACTTTAATAAAACATTGTTGGTTGTTTTTTCTGTATGCTATAAGTTACCTGTACGCTATAAGTTACCCTTTAAAACGGCACGCCGGGCCCTTTGATACGGCACGCCGGGCCCTTTGATACGGCACGCCGGGCCCTTTGATACGGCACGCCGGGCCCTTTGATACGGCACGCCGGGCCCTTTGATATGGCACGCCGGGCCCTTTGATATGGCACGCCGGGCCCTTTGATACGGCACGCAAACCATTTTTAAAATCAATTAAAAACATTTCAAAGTTGATTGACGCTTAAGAGCGTCAAAGCGTCATATCTCCCAAACCGTACATTGCAGCAGAAACCGTATTGCTGATAAGAGGCAGTTCCGCTGCAAATAATCAGGGGTGGTTTGTCCCAGTGGGTTCATCACAGCTGGAGATATCGTGTCTCAAAATTATGTACTTTTTGCTGATCTTTTTTAAAAACATTACAGACAGGAAGTCAAAGGAGGTAGGACATCGCCCTGCACTAAAATAGGGGTGGCTCGGTTTTTTAAAACTTATTGGGAAATAATGAAAATATGTACATACAGTGTTAAATTTATAAATTTGTATGTCTCTCAAACTTTGTCATAGTGGTTGTAAAGACCTGAGGGCATGCTCATATGGATTTTACAGTGATGATCATCATGGTTTACATGTATTTTAAAATAAATAACTACAAATTAAACATACGTTTTTGTTTTTTTGGCTATAGGACATCATGCATGAAAATCATTGTCTCAAAAGTTTGGGCTTGAATTGTAAACCAATATTACAAGGCACTTCCCTGTAGGACAAAGTATGACCTTTTCAGAGGCCTAAATATCACCATAGTGCCAGGCAGACTACAACGCCCTTAGAACTTGAAGGGTTCATTACATTTGAACAACAATTTTTGACTCTAATGACCTTCCATGTGTTGTCCTGATTTGTAGGTGTGGGCGAGTAGGTTAAATGATCATGAACCAAACAGAAGTGATTAAATTCTAAGAAGTCAAACAAGGAAATGGTGTTAACATTTATTTTCTGTAGACTACACACACAATTGTGTAGGTGTGGGGGGGTGTAATTTCATTAAATAAAATGTAAATTCTTTCACACATAGCTAGCGTATGCCCTTCGTATCCATTCACTTCTCTATGTTACCCACTTAAGCCACATGCATTTTGCGGGTGTTGTTTTATGCCATGCCTAAACCTAACCATTAAGCTGGAAATTGGCCCTGGTCCTAATGTGATCGGTTAAACCACAACACACACACCAAACACAGCATGGCCAGACTGCAACCCTGTCTTCACTTCGCCCTTAGCTGTGTGACAGAGTAAGCCCAATTATGATCACCTCATACAGAGTTTTTCACTGTGGCCTGGATAGTACATACTGGTATACTCTAGTGGCTCAGAAGATGTTGCGAACCAGGGTGTTTGCTAGTCTATTCTTTGACACAGTGATACTACTCTACGCTTTCTGTGCAAGACAATCTGCTAAGTGCTAACCGCCCAATAGAATGCAGAAACACCAGTTTATGTATACTTGTGTGACTCACAAAACACGCCCAGAAAGAGAGATAAAGGTGACAAAGAGGGAATGACAAGTGATTGTGCTAATGAGGTCGTTTCCATGTAGTTACCTGTTTCAGAGCAGCTCTCTGTAGGTGTGAGTATTGAAGGGCTGATGCCGCGCTCCAGTATCTGCCACAACTCCGCCAGCGACCCCTCTGTCGCCACCGACGACAGCAGCAGAGGACCTGATGGGCTGGAGGGGGTTCTTGACCCGAGGTCCAGCTGCAAGGAGCTCTGTGATTGGCTGAGAGTTGCACGGGTGTTCTCGTTAGTCCTAGGAGGCTGAGGAAGCCAGAGAGAGAGAAGATGAACCCAACCTAACAATGCATTGTTGTAGATGTGTGTAGTCAAATGAAACACTGGCAGAAACTAAATTAACTATAAAACAGGTTTCACATATTATACAATAGACAGTATTTCACATACTGTAAAACAGATTTCACATGCAAAACATGGCTACTAATCAGAATGCAAATGTGGGTGTTGACAATACAACTTTTTTTGTGAGCAAACTGTTAAGTTAGATTTCAGTACTGTGCTTTTTCTCAGTTGCCATAGTTAATGAACCTTTCTGGCCAGACAAACGGGGCATGTTGATCAAGTGAGTTGGAAAGCCAAGCTGTTGCAGCATCGGCCGTCAGGTCAGGATGTACCAGACAGTGTGTGGACAGACAAGGGGTTACCTCATGTGGGCTAGTGTCCTTCTGTCCCTGGCCCCAGGGGTTGGTCCCTCCGTCTCCACTCACAGGCCTCACCACCGTAGGAGCCCTGCTCCTCTGATCTCTCTGGGCGAACCGAAGCTCCTGAACACAAACATGCTTTACCCTCTGTGCACTCCAGACATGGCCCCGTCTCAAGGGTTAGGTGTCAAAGGTCAGAGTTCAGACCTGTGTGGTGAGCTGGTACTGCAGCTTCTCCAGGGCAGAGAGAGGACGTGGCTGTTTCTGCGGGCCGTGTTGGTCCTGGGTGTCTGTGGCGGGGTCTCTGCCTGGTTCCGGACTTACTGGGGCTAGGGAGGGGCTGGGGGCAGGCTGGACCCCTGACACACAGGGACAGAAAGAGAGGAAGTGTGAGAAAATATAAAAGTGAATTGTGTGCGTCTGTGTGTGTCTGGACGCATCTAGGGACCCCTGAGGCTGCATGTTATCCCTGCTGAATCCCCCATAATCCCACAGGGCTGCGGGGATCAGAACGCTCATCAGGGAGTAACAGCAACATACCAGAGAATACATCCCTGTTCCTCCTGGCAACAACACCACACCCTCCAACCCTCCAATCACAAAGCAGCTGGACCAAAAAACCCAACCAATCACATCAGAATTCACAGCTACAGACTTCCTGTTTATACTGTCTCTGCATATCCAATTTGAGCTGATGCATCTATATTAGGCTGTTATCGTAACATGAGAAACCGACTTAGTCTGTGATAACTTGGCATAGGTAAAATAAAACAACTTGTAATGCAGTATTGGTTATGTGGAATTCATAGCCTAGCTGTAATCACACAAAAACTGGTGTCTGTTTTCATTCTCTGGTGTGATGAAGCAGTAATGATTGGCAATGTCCGTGTTTTCCACCTTCCATGCCAGCGTGAACCAGTTGGGCACGGAGCCTGTTCCCCAGCTCAATCAGCTGCTGTTTCTCTCTGGTTAGACGGGCGATGCACCGGACAGCTTGCTTCAGTTTGGAATGAAGGGCGTGGCCACTGAGGGGGGCGCCAAGCTTACCCGCCTGTATCCCTCTGTCTGGCACGCCCCTCCCTGCCCTAGCAGGTGTCCTGCCCTGGTCTACCTGGCCTTGCCTCAAACACTGGTTCTCCTCCTGAAGCTGCCTCACCAAGTCACTCTGCTAGGAAAAAAAGGGGAGAAAAAAGGGGAGAAAAAAAGGGTAAAAGAAAGGGGAGAAGGAACAGTTGGAGGTATTTAGGGAGTTGGGTTGCAACGACTCTCAGAATCTTCAGAGTTGATCATCTTCAATGTCCTCTAATTCCTTTTGAGGTAGTTTACCTCTTCACACACAATGGGCTCCCTCCGGCTAGCAATGTCCATCTTCAGTGCAGACACCTGGCCATAGCAACAGAGTCATGAAAGTGTAAAGTCACGTATTACAAGCAAACAGTCACCGGGCCTTAGTTAGTATTTACTGCTTTTCACATTCTTCTCTGTATTTGAAATTATGTTTGTTCAGGTTGATTTCAATTCTTAAATTTAAGGCAGACTGTTGCTCGCCCATACCTGGTTGCCCAGGGCGACGGTTTCCAAGTTATTGAGGATGCTTCCTTTCTGGTACTCTTCTTTCTCCCGCCTCACTTCCTCAAGCTCCATCTCCATGGTAACCAGACGCTGCCGGAGACCTGTCTCCTCAGACGTCCAGTTCCTCTTCTGATTGGCCAGCTCCAGCCGCAGCTCCTCCCCCTCCATCTGTTTGGCATAACACTGGGTGAGAGATGCACGAGAAGACAGAGAAATTAGCAAATATGACTAACTCTCAGTTATATTGTGTTGCCTGGCTACAACCTGGACTGCTGTTTTCTTTTTAAGCGTGTTGGGTGGAGCTGGTCCATACCTGCTGTGTGGTTGAGGCCAGAGCAGCCTCCAGGTGAGCTATCCTGACCTCGTGTTTCCTCAGAGCTGCAGTGTTGGCCACCTTCTCCACCCGCAGGCCACCTGCATAAAACACCACAGGCAATAAATTCCATTGTTATGTTGTTCTCAATTATAACAGCAGGGGGCGGCAAAATGTTTGGATCATTAAAAAAAAAAAAATAATAATAATAATAATAATTATATAATAATTATAAAATTAATTAATAAATGTCCATTGTATTTCTAGTAGAAGAAATGTCAACTGGTACCGAAACATAAAATTTGGCACTTCCTGACTGATCAGGACATTAAAAGCAAGATATCTGGACATCTTTTTGAAAGGCAATTTTTTTAAAGGTTTTACTGTGTGTAGG